>CM025856.1:596047-710088 GCA_003952965.2 Morella rubra
ATGTAAGAAATTGATATATCCGGGCAGCATGTAATAAGGTCCACAATTGTATTATAAATCCCGCATAGAGAGAGAATATGGGAAAGAAAAGTCAGAGGGAATCCTACAGATCTTATTTATGAGTGCCCATTCGCCAAACACCTTATCAGTTCATACAAAAATAATCTTGATTTTTTTTACTTAACCAATTTTGAATTTAGATTAGCTGATTTTTAACAAATTCCTTTGTTGTCCAACTTCTTTTAAGTATTTTCATTTCTGTAAAAGCTGTTTAATTTACTGTTTATCTTAACAGCTATTGCACATAAATAATTGAACAAAAAAAAAAAACTAATAGAAACAACTAATAAAATATGAAAAAGGGTAAATTGTTTCCTCTATTTCTGCTGAAATTTAATTGCCTCTCTTTTTGTGCGAGATATACTTGCTTAACATAAAAAAATTGAACAAATTTGCATTCAAAATAATACTAAAATTGTTCAATCCAGATGTAATTGAAAGCCCATAAATTATCTGTTAGTGTTTGGATGTAAAATTTTAATAAATTTTTGTATTGGTATTAAAAAATAGGTAGTATTGAATCGGTGAATAAAAGATAAAAGTAAAAGTAAAAGTAAAAGTAAAATTTTAATGTGTGTTTGTAAAGGTAAAATTTTAATAAAATTTTATTAAAATTTTTTTAGCAGAAAATCTATGTTAAAAAAAATTTTTTTAGCAGTGATCATCTTGCATAGAAGTTTCTCAGTTTTGCTGTTTGGTCACTGATTTTATGTTATATACAGTTGAGGCCAGTCAATATTGTCAATGCTTCTCAATGTGAACCTCCTAAGTATTTGTTTTTGACAAGAAGAGTCTCATACCGTGGGGCACAGTATAAAGAGTTCCTTGTGGGACAAGGAACTCGAGGGTGCGAAACAGAGAGGAAACAATTTAGCTGGTTTTCTTCAAAGCCTCCCCTGGCTTCGTCTTTGGATAGATAAAACCTGCATCTGAATCTTCTGTGTTTATTCCCAAAGATTTAATTATTCCAAGTTGGTGTATCTTAACTTTTGTTTAACTGAGAAATAGGTAAGCTGAATTGGATTAGAAAATTGGCAAGCACAATGATTCCTTTCCATGGCAGATAAACTCGAAAATTGATGTTCTAAAGCCAGACAAAACTGTAATCTCACTGCAATAAGACAATAACTGCACCATAAATCTTAAAAAGAAAAAAAGGCAACTCTTTTGATTGACTTTCACCATCCCGGTCTCCAAAATAAATTGCTCCTACACAGCTCCCAACTAATGCAGAAACAGCCTTCCACGATGTGCGGGCCCTGTAATTGTGCACCACATGTCTTATCTGCCAATGAAGGGAAAATTCATTTTCTTCTTCAACTTTTGGCAGCTTTCTTATATTTTGACTTTTCCTATATATATATATATATCTACTCTGTCATGACCTTCCTTATTGAGACTCACCCTCCAAAAGACGCATGCTTATGAATTTGATCGAACTCTGATATTCTTGTTTCACGTCTCTGTTTACTCTGTCTCTATATTTCTTTCCCTTCGCCACTGAAGAGGGGCGTGGACTTTGGGTTCTGGGAAGGGAACGATGGTCAGCTGTTTGAGGATGGTATTGCTCAGTTTCGTTGTCCTGGTTATGGGGTTTAGTAGCAGAGCCTATGGAGCGATTTCTCATGATACAACGAAAAAGATAGATAGAATAAATAAGAAGGGTCCGTACTTTGGCATTGTGGTGCCAAACTCCTTTGAGATGGACCCTCTTCTCCAGTCTCCGAGCTTTGTGGCCGATGAAAAGTTTCCCTACTTGGACTTTTCAGGTAAATATGGATTTCAGTTCAGTCTGTATTGCCTGGTCAATGAAATTTGTTATTTGCTTTACAAGTTCATCTCTCAGTTTCTGCTTGATGGGGTTGAACCGTTCAGTTTGGGCTACTTTTTCCGCTTTACATATCAGTCTTCCTTGCAAACCATTTTCTTATCTTCTCTTTTTTGAATATTTTCCATTTAAAATAATACTGTCTTCGTTTGAAGAACTAACTCTCATGATTCCACCGTGATGCGACTCTCCCAGCGGAATTTGGACATCTTTTTCCCTAGAAAAGAAAAAAAGGAGAGTAGAAGGACAAATAAAAGGATCTTTGATCTGAAAATAATTGCCTCTTCAAAATTTGTCCACAGGAAAAAGGTTTCGATTTGGAGAGCTCGGAAATGAGAAGGTTATAGTTGTCATGACGGGATTGAGCATGGTATGGAGATGTGAAATCCTAGTTTCCACAATTTTTTCCCCTCTGTTTCATGATATTTGGAGTTGATAGACAACAGGTGCTAAAAGATTTGCCACACATTTTCTGGTTTGACTAGCTTAACGCAGGTATAACCACACAACTACTACTGAGTCTATTCAAGGTGAAAGGCATTGTGCACTATGGCATTGCTGGAAATGCGAATCCTGATCTCCAAATCGGAGATGTGACTATCCCTCAGTATTGGGCTCACACTGGCCTTTGGAATTGGCAGGTACTAGAAAGTTATGATTTCAGCTTCTGTAATCTGTCTCTCCATGTTCTTTTTTTTTGGTTTTGGGATAGGAAACTGATTTCAGTAAGAAAACCCTTTTCCACCATCTCCTTGGCAATTTTAATGAAGAAAACAGAGTTTGGTATTGGCTCAAGGAGAATCAAAGAGAGTGAATCGTGAAGTTCTTCCACTATGGACTTCAGATATCATAAATGTCCCCCAAGTGTAGAGGGCGAACTGAATGAGTGCTCTGAAGAGGAGCAAATAAAACAAGAAGTTGGGTAGGCAAACTGTATGGGTGCCCTACACGTAAGCAAATAAAAACAGTATCTAACTTGGATTTTGAGAGGGAGAAGGGGAAGGGGGTGCATAACCTAGGAAGAAGAGCCTTTTTCAAAAAATTTCAGATTGAGCATATCCGAGGAAAAACATTTTCAATGTTTCAAAAGCTCAGCCTCTTTGCTTAGTATATATATATGCTCAAGTGTCTTCCGAAGTGCCCGAGGGCAAAGTTCCAGAATAAGAAAAGGGAAAAATACCCATTCTCCTGCAAAGCATATGCGAAGTGTGGGTTCATCTGCAGTCCACGCTTGATATAAGATTCTTTAACACCAACCCTTTTCAATTCTCTATCTTTTTGCGTACTTTTAACTTCAACGCAGTATTGGAAAATGGTCCAAGTAAGAAGCACAAATTCCTCTTCTTCTTTTTTTAGAACTTACTCCGTTTACCTTGATACACGAGCACTGGAGAAGACTTGATTGTCCATTGAATCTATCTTTATCTGTTAGCTGGTAGCTGTTACACCAGCAATGGCCTACATTTTGGTATGTGAAAGTAATATTTCAAGATATTATTCACTGCGTGAGAAGAAAATGTCTTAACAAATCTCTTCTTATGTTACAATTGAAGGCGAAACTGAGAGGAGTTTGAAAACTTTGAGCGGCTACTATTATTCTAATATGCCTAGCCACGCTGCATACTCTGCTTTTCCTCATTACAGTTTCTGCCGTAGGGTAAACTATATCAGCAACTCTTCATTCTTTTTTCCTCATGAAATGTAATCAGAGGTATGGAGATGGGCCAAAGGATGAATTGGCCTTGGAATCTAGTGGAGACTACACGAGAAAAATTGGTTACCTTGAATTCAGTGACTACAGCAATGGAACTGCAAATGGGAAGCCTGTGGGGAATTTTCTGAACAATGTTTGGTACCAACCGGAGGAGATCTTCCCGGTTTATGGAACACCTGAAGTTAGGCAGCATGCGTTCTGGGTTCCAGTCGACAAGCATTACTTCAAACTTGCAAAGAAACTCGAGGTAAACAAGCTTCATCTCATGCACCATCAGTATGTTTCATGTGAAATGTTCGCTGCAAGGAAATTCTGAATTCATTTTTGTCATCAGGACTTGAAGTTGGGGAGCTGTGTCAACACAACTTGTCTTCCAAGAGCACCAATGGTTGTGAGGGTGAAAAGAGGGGTGAGTGCTAATGTCTTCGTGGACAACAGTGCGTACAGATCATACCTGAATACAAAATTTAATGCTACTCCAATCGACATGGAGAGTGCTGCGATTGCTTTGGTCTGTCTGCAACAGAAGACACCTTTCATTGCTATTAGGTCTCTGTCTGATTTGGCCGGCGGTGGGTCTGCTTTGTCCAATGAAGCTGGCATCTTCTCCTCATTGGCAGCTCAAAATGCCGTAGATGCTGTAGTTAGATTCATCGCTGTGTTGCTTTCATAGGCTTATATTCTTTTCTGCATTTGATGAATATAACAGAGCTTTCTCATGAGTACTTCCAAGTTCCAGATTCCTATTCTAGAAGACTCAAGATACTCGAAGACGCTTGTTTATTTCCAGCTGTACTCTCTTGTTATACAGCTGTTAGCAGTCTGTAATTATTTTAGTTTTACCGCTCATTTTAGAGCTCGATTACTTTGTATATAAATAGCAGATCTATCAGAGTAAAATAAACAAGCTGGTTAACACCACAATACGCTATCTCCTTTTACTTTTACTCTGTTAACATGGTATCAGAGGACTAAAACCATCTCCGCACCTCTGATTTCTTACCTTCCAAATGACCAACTCTCGAATCATTGATGATCCTACCAATCCTTACTATATGCACCATGGCGATAGCTCATCTAGTATTCTAGTTTCTCACCACTGATTGGAGAGAATTATAATGCATGGAAAAGAGCAATGACAATTGCATTGAATGTAAAGAACAAGTTGGGCTTTGTTACATGGCGTGATGCACAAACTGTTGCCTTCGAATGCGATGTTCGTTCACTGGAACAGATGCAATATGATGGTGTTATCCTGGTTAGGTAATTCTTTATCTAAGGATATCGCTAGTTCTGTCCTTTACATTGATTCGGCCAAAGAGCTTTGGGATGAATTGAAAGATAGGTATTCTGAGAGTAATGGACCTAGAATCTTTCAATTACAGAGATCAATTTCTTCGTTGAAGCAAGGTCAGTTAAATGTCAGTACCTATTTCACAAAAATGAAGAGCTTGTGGGATGAACTTATGAATTTCAAACCACAGCCTATCTGTAAATGTGATCCGGCATGCAACTGTGGCGTGATTAAATCCTTAATGGATTACCACCATCAGGAGCAAGTGATTCAGTTTCTCAGTGGACTTAATGACTCCTATTCTGCAATACGGGAGGAATTTCTTCTACTTGATCCTTTGCCTCCTCTTAATAAAGTGTATGCAATGGTGCACACTCAAGAGAGACAGAAAGGCCTCTCATTACCAGCTGAAATAGAGGTTGAAGCTTCAGCAATGGTGAGCCGATCTTATCTTGTTCCACAATACCGTGGAAATCAACAGCCATATCAGAAGAGGGACAGACCGATTTGCAGTCATTGTGGAATGACTGGACACACTGTCGACAAGTGTTATAAACTCCATGGATATCCTCCTGGATATAAGCATGGAAAGATTCAATCTGGACCAGCAGCACACCAAGTCTCTGGTTATTTTCCAGAATCTTCTTCAACAACTGGTGATGATCCTCCAGTACCGCAGCCTCAATTTCCTTTTTCATGGGAGTAATGTGATCAACTGCTTCTTCTTCTTCAGTCACAAGGAAATCAGTCTCCCATACATCAAGCCAATGTTGTGAAAGTTCCTTCTACTGACTCTCTTTTGAGCTCAGTAGGTATTCACATCACTTGTACCACTTTATCCTCCAAATTATCCTCAGTTTCTTGGATTATTGATTCAGGAGCAACAGATTATATTGTTTACTCACCATCTTTCTTTACATCTGATATTTCTGTTATCAATACGAAAGTCAGATTACCTAATGGAGATTCTGTTCTAGTAACTCATATAGGTTCAGTTCAACTCTCCGATTCCCTCTTGTCAACCCGAGTTCTTTGTGTCCCTTCATTTCAGTTCAATTTAATATCTGTCAGTCAATTAACTCGGTCAAATGACTACTGCCTTCTCATGATTTATGGATTTTGTCTTATCCAGGACCAGTCCTCATGGAAGATGATTGGATTATGTGAAGCACGACAAGGCTTGTACTACCTTGTGCAACCTTCTTATCCTGCTTCTTTACAATCTACCAATTCTCATGTTCTCCCTTTCAATTCTACTATTTGCAATTCCATTTTCAATTTCCATAAATCTACTGATCTTGATCTGTGGCATTGTCGTTTAGGACATGCCTCTGTCAATCGAATTAGCACTTTGCATAGTATGTTTCCTTTTATTCAATCTAATAAAGTTCACTGCAGTTCTTGTCACTATGCAAAGCAACATAGGTTGCCTTTTCCTCTTAGCACCACCTGCTCCATCACATTTTTTATCTTATTCATATCGACATTTGGGGTCCTGTATCTACCAAATCTTTAACTGGTTGTCAGTATTTCTTAACAATAGTCGATGACCATTCCAAATGTACTTGGGTCTATTTGATGAAACAAAAATTAGAGATCCGATCCCTTCTTATCTCCTTCATTCAGTATGTTAAAACTCATTTTAACACCAAAGTCAAGACCGTACGTTCTGACAATGGTGCTGAGTTTTCTATGCCTTCCTTTTATTCTTCCAAAGGCATTACACATCAAACTAGCTCGTTGCAACTCCTCAACAAAATGGAGTTGTTGAACGCAAGCATAGGCACATTCTCAATGTAGCAAGAGCCATGCAGTTTCAATCAAATCTTCCCTTAAAATTTTGGGGAGAATGTATACTCACTGCCACCTATATTCTCAATCAGATTCCTACACTCTCCTTAGAAATAGATCTCCTTTTAAGTGTCTTTTCAACAAAATTCCTTCCTACTCTCATTTTAAGATTTTTGGCTGTTTATGTTATGCCTCTACTCTTACACATAACAGACAAAAATTTGATTCAAGAGCTTGACAGTGTCTCTTTCTAGGCTATCCCTTTGGGGTCAAAGCTTACAAGCTTTATGATCTCACTACTCATAGCCTCTTCTATTCCCGAGATGTCGTGTTCTATGAAACTATTTTTCCATATAAGACTATTCCTTTTTCCAATTCTACTCCTTTACTTGTTCCTATTTCTCTGCCACCTGATTTTTCCTTCCGCAATTCTCAGCCTCTAGATACTCCTTTAGACATCTCTGATTCTTTCCCTTCACCTATTTTCAGATCTTGTATCCCCTGACATTTCTTCTACCGTTCCTCCACCATCACAGTCCTCGTACTTCCACTAGACCTAAAAGACCTCCAGCTTATCTCCATGATTACCATTGTAATCTCCTTTCTTCAAATACCCTTCTTTCTCAACCTGGCAAACCATATCCCATTTCTAATGTTCTGTCATATGATAATCTTTCACCTCTGCACAAACATTTCATTCTTTCCATTTCCACTGAATCTGAACCCACAACTTATCTTCAAGCTTCCAAAAATCCTAAGTGGTGTGATGCTATGCAAGCTGAATTGAAAGCTCTAGAGGATACTCACACTTGGTCTTTGGTTGATCTACCACCCGGGAAAGCTGCTATTGGTTGTAAATAGGTTTACCGAATTAAATAAAAGGCCGATGGAAGTGTTGAGAGATACAAAGCTAGGCTTGTCGCAAAGGGATATACACAAATTGAGGGCCTTGATTATGTTGACACATTTTCTCCGGTTGCCAAATTGACATCAGTACGTGTATTGCTTGCCTTAGCTATTGCCAATTCATGGTTTTTATCACAATTGGACATCAACAACGCTTTTTTACATGGAGACCTTCCTGAAGAGGTCTATATGCAGATTCCACCTGGTTATTCTCCAACTGCTTCTTCATAAGTTTGCAAGCTTCAAAAATCACTTTATGGTTTAAAGCAAGCCTCTAGACAGTGGTTTTCCAAGTTATCATCATTTCTGGTTTCACATTATTCTCTTTTCATTAAAGTTCGTGATTCTCAGTTCATGGCTTTATTGATCTATGTTGATGATATCTTAATTACTAGTACTGATTCTTCCTCTATCATTACTATTAAGGACTTGCTACATTAGAAGTTCAAGATAAAAGATCTTGGAACTCCTAAGTTCTTCCTTGGCATTGAGATTGCTAGATCTTCAAAGGGGATTTCCATTTGTCAACGTAAATATGTGCTGGATCTCCTTGAGGAACAAGATTTCTTGGTTGCAAATCAGCTCCTACGCCTCTTGAGCAACATCAGAAATTTTCCCTTGACAATGGTGATTTATTGCCCGATGCCAGTTCCTATTGCAGATTGGTTGGAAAATTACTTTACCTCACCATTACTTGGCCTGATCTCTCTCATTCTGTCCACATTCTTACCCAGTTTATGGACAAACCCCGAAGCTCTCATCTTGCTGCCTGTCATCATGTTCTTGCTACTTAAAATCAAGTCCAGGCCAAGGGTTGTTCTAATCCTCTGATTTTGATTTACAACTTAACGCTTTCTGTGATTCGGATTGGGCAGGATGCCCTGATACTCGCAGGTCCCTCATTTGCTTTTGCGTCTTCCTTGGTCCCTCTCTCATTTCATGGCACTGCAAGAAATAAAATATCGTATCTCGTTCTTCTGTGAGTCAAAATATCGCGCCATGGCTAGCACTTATTGTGAACTTCAATGGTTGGTTTATCTCTTAGCAGATTTTCGAATCCCACATACTAAACCAGCCTTGTTGTTCTGTGATAACAAATCCGCCCTCCACATGGCTGCTAATCCCACATTTCATGAAAGGACAAAGCACATTGACTTAGACTGCCACTTTGTCCGTGAGAAGATTCATAGTAAGCTCATTCACCCGTTACATGTCTCTACCACTCACCAGCTCAGTGACGTTTTTACCAAGCAGCTTGGGATCACACAGTTTCGTACTCTCCTTGCCAAGATGGGTGTCCACGATCTTTACACTCCATCTTGAGGGGGGTGATGAATATAACAGAATATAACAGGGCTTTCTCATGAGTACTTCCAAGTTCCAGATTCCTATTCTAGAAGATTCAAGATACTCGAAGAAGCTTATTTATTTCTAGCTGTACTCTCTTGTTATACAGCTGTTAGCAGTCTGTAATTATTTTAGTTTTACCGCTCATTTTAGAGCTCGATTACTTTGTATATAAATAGCAGATCTATCAGAGTAAAATAAACAAGCTGGTTAACACCACAATATGCTATCTCCTTTTACTCTTGACTCTGCTAACAGCATTGGCACCATCTGTCTTATTCATCGAGATGCTATAGTTAGAATCTCCATTGGTGTCCCAATTATATCAATAACTGATTGGCCGACACGAATGTCGAAGCTTTCAAGAACACGTAATTTGACATGCTAATTTAAAGGTCTCACTTGAAGATTTCCCGACAAATTATCTCCCTCAACTAATTTTTTTACTATTTACTAATCAATTTCGATTCAAGAAATTGAGAAACATGTTCATGTAGCATTCTGAGGATCAGCTTCTTGCTCTCAAAATTATCATCAGCTTCTTCACATGGTATATAATCCAAGCTCTAGCCTCTTAAAGTTGATGCCAGTGGTTGCTAGGTTGTCGCAACTGCAAATGAAAAGCTAGTCTTTGGTCGCATCTGCAATGGACGCTTCCTGGTTAGAACCTAAAGAATGGCTTCATTGTCCCCTCGTTGCCCCCAAGCAGAAAAGCTACAATGTCTTCGCCTTAAGGCCTTGCGACATTCCCTTACATTTGGAAGGTGGGGTGCATCCTAGACGACTAGATGAACTGTGTGGGCATGAAGATTAAGATTACCGCGTGTTCATGATGTATTGGTTTTGCGAAGATGATAACTAAATAGAAAACAGAGGCATGCAGCTGTAAACTACAGCATCAGCCATTGTGGAAGCAGGGGAAACTTTAAATAAAGGATAGGCCGGCCAAATCGGCAAAGGTGAATGGCTTTTAACTCAACTCTAAGGCTTTTGGAATTTCATTTGTCTCGAAACCTCATAGTCATCCACGAGGACCTCGACCGAGTCATTTCAGAAGGGCCGTCCACCATCTGTTCTGGTTAAAAACCGAAAAACAGAACTGTAAGCCCAAAACCAAACCCCTCACAAAAGTTTTCCACTGCAAAACTTGTAGTGCCATGACCACCTCGTCCCAAATCCTCCGCCATACCACAGATTTCATTTCCGATGCCCTCTCCCAATCCCAGCTCCGCCACCACCTCTTCTTTGTCCTTAGCCGTAATCTCCCACCATCCGATCAAACCACCCTAAACCTCGCCGTCGAGGCTCTCGAAAACGCCATCTCCTCCTCCAGCCCCGACGTTCGATCATCTTCGCTCCGCCTTGCCGAACAAGTCTCCCACTCTTATCCCGAGAACCCCTTCTCGTCTTTCCTCCTCTCCCTCTTCTACAGCCTCTGCGACCAACCCATCAATGCGGCTCTCAGTCTCCTTCGTATATTCCATTCCGACCCTTCATCGGCTCGCTCGGAAATATCGCCGGTTATTTTCGAGGAGCTATTTTTAATCCACCTTCTCCCCGTTCTCCAATGGTTCAATGAACAAAGATCGAGCATTCTGTCCTCCTCAGCCTCGAACTCAGACTACATCAATGAGTATTCGGTGTCCGATGAATCGGTGGTTCTTCCCTGTACAAAATTGTTGTCGAGGATAAACGAGGGTCAAGCTGTAGAGTTGAGGGAGTTGGAGAGCAACTATGAGGAGGTTCTTGACGAGAACTGCCGGATTCTTGTTAAGTACTTTACTGAAGTTTTAGAAAATGCAGATGGTGATGAATTGATTACTCCGCCACCACTGACATCGACGAAGCATGGGAATGTTGATAACCTCATCAAGCAACATGAAGACGAAGAGATCACAACAGAGGAGCTTGAATATGAAAGCGAACTGCATAAAGTAATGCTGTGTTTTTCTTTCATTTGTTCCTCGAATTATTTCCTTACCATATAACATTCCTCACTGATAACAAACACTCACACACATGACTAGTTCTAACGATACAGCCAGCTCTCTCTTTATGCTCAAGCTCAAAGGTTGTAGGAAATGATTTTTTTTCTCGAGTTGGACTGAATTTCAATCTCAAATGTTCAAATCGCAGGTTTGACCATGTCTTTTGATTGTTAGAAAAATAAAAGCAAAATTTACTCTCTTCAATCACTCACTTAAAATGACAGTGCTATAAATTACCAATTTTGTTACTGCCTGGACTCAAATGATCAAAATTCATTAACGTACTCTCTTTAATCAGATATTACTGTTAAAATGAGCCAAAAAAGAGATTATGTGACACAATATTAAGGATCGATATTACCTAAGAGCATATATTGATGAATTTGATAATTCTGACATAAGATTAAATTGGTAGTTTATAATTAGTGACATTTGTGGTTGAAATGAGCAAAAAATAGACTATATGACACAATATTAAGGGTCGATATTCAGTGAGAGCATATATTGATTAATTTGATAGTTCCAGATAATGAAATTGGTAGTTTAAACTCGATGACATTATCACCATTAGAGCCAAATTTTGATACGGTCAAACTAGCACTGTTTGTAGTGCTGCTACGGACTTTGACCAGTGGGCTATTTGGTTTTGAATACGAAACTAGTGGTTATATTTTAAAAGCTTGTTATGTTACATATTAATACCTTCCAACTTTGACGAAAGTCGGTTCATTCGACTAAGTAGGCCTATCAATTAGAAATTTAAAGATGTAGAAAAAAAATAGAAATTTAAAGAAAAAAATATGCATAGTCGTCTTCATCAACATGTGAGTACGGAATATGCGTGACCAATTATTCGATTTTTCATCACTTCAACATACCATGTGCCATGCATATTAGGAAATATTATTTTACACTCAATATTTTCACTAGTGAATTAAAATTTCTGAACTATTTACTTCAAAATATTATTAAAGACAAATTATTCGATAGAATTATCATGAGAATGATCTCTGTTAGTTAATGGTGATCTTTCCTATTTTAGCATTATTATAGCTTGCTGATTGTACGTATCGTATAGTCTTTGGTCTAACGAGACACTTTTTGGTCGATGTCTCTTCCTCGATATCCTGCAGCCAATATGGGCTGAAAGAGAAAGGTCAGTTGACTTCTCCTGTAGCAGTGGCATCAACGTACCCGACTCTCCGGCTTTCTATCCTCGAAGAGTGATCTCTTCCGAGGTTCCCACAACCCAGAAATCCTCCAGGAGGCTGAGAGTTTCGCCGAATCCGAGTTTGGATTCTGAACTTGAATATTCATTGGACGAAAATTCGGATTATTCTGCTTCTTCTTCAGATTCCGAAGCAGAAATCGAGGTGATTGATGATACTAACGAGATAATATCTCAAATCGCGTCCCGCGTCCCTTTGACCTATGCAGGTTATCTGAGTTCTTAATGTTCTGGCTGTGTCTTGTAGGAAGAGATTGAAACAATGGCTTTGCTTGAGCGTGGACAGGACCACAACCCCGAACAAAAGCCATCAATTTCTGGAGAATCCAGTAGGTATGAGATAATAAATATCACCCCGTCATGATTACATATCTAGTTTAGTGTCAATTTCTTTTATATGTGGATTCTTCCTGTTTCAGCAGTGTCCCACCAAGTCGCATGGAAAATTTTGGTAACCGGCTTGGGGTGGGAAAGCATACACCTCCAAAGGACTTTGTGTGTCCCATAACTAGCAACCTATTTAATGATCCGGTGACTCTGGAAACGGGGCAGACATATGAGCGTAAAGCGATCCAAGAGTGGCTAAATCGAGGGAACTCTACGTGCCCAATTACACGCCAGAAGCTGCACATTAACCAGTTGCCTAACACAAACTATGTGCTGAAAAGGCTTATCGCAAGCTGGCAAGAAAAGAACTGCAGTTCAGTTCCAAACCAGTCTCACAAGCTACACACGGTTGCTGAGCCAAGCATGAAGCCACTGATGCCTTCAGCTTCTCCTAATAGCGTCAAAAGCCAAGCCACCATTGAGGGGACAATCAGTGAGTTACGACGAGAGATCACCAATCTTTGTCTATCAGAAGTCCTGACGGAGTCTGAAATTGCCGTCCTCCGAATTGAGCGCTTCTGGCAGGAAGCAACTTCGGATGTGGATATCCAAACTATGCTTTCAACACCTCCAGTTATTAATGCATTTGTTGAGATCCTCTTCAATTCGATAGATCCCCGGGTTCTGAAAGCTACAATTTTTCTCTTGTCTGAGATAGGGTCCAAAGACAGAGATGTGGCCCAGATACTTACCAGTGTTGACAATGATGTTGAATGTATCGTGGTTCTTTTCAAGAAGGGGTTGATGGAGGCTGTTGTGTTGATATATCTCTTAAGACTTTCCTCAGGTAGCCTACTAGAGATGGACGTGGTGGACTCCCTCCTCAAAGTTATCAAGGAGGAGGAGGAGAAGGATTTGCTTAAAATGTGTTTGAAGCCCAAAACAGCAGCAGTGCTTTTATTGGGACAGATTCTTCAAAGTGGTGACGAAAGTGTTGGATCTTCAATAGCCAACATTCTGAGTTCTGAGAAAGCAGTAGAAAGTATTGTTTGCAGTCTGGGAGCTGAGTGGACCGAAGAGAGAATTGCAGCAGTGGGGATTTTACTGGGATGCATGGAGGAGGATGGGAAGTGCAGGAACACGATTGCTGATAAAGCTGAGTTAGCTCCGATTTTGGAGACTTTTGTGGGTGCAAGTGATGCAGAACGGTTTGAGATAGTTCACTTCCTATCTGAGTTAGTCAAGTTAAACAGGTACTTTTCTCTCCATTGATATTAATCTTTAAGCTTTTTGCTGATATATACGGACCAATGATAGCCATATTTGGTTTTCTCAGGAGGACCTTTAATGAGCAAGTTCTCCACATCATTAAGGATGAAGGCACTTTTAATTCGATGCACACCTTCCTCGTTTATTTACAGACTACACTCCAGGACCAATGCCCTGTAGTGGCTGGTCTTCTGCTTCAACTTGATATACTGGTTATGATCTCTCTCTGCTTATTGAGTATAACAACACTGAAACCTTAATATGTATATCAAACTGCACAGGGCACTGACATCCCAATAACCACTCTCACCAGCGGTGAAATGGTTTAAATTGCTGCCCCAGAGTCTATAACCTGATGAAAACTATCTTTACTTGTAGGCTGAACCAAGAAAGATGAGTATATATCGTGAAGAAGCAATAGACACTCTCATTTCATGCCTCAGAAATTCTGAATTACCAACTGCCCAAATAGCAGCAGCAGAGACAATTGTGTCATTGCAGGGGAGGTTCTCTTCCACTGGAAAGCCCCTTACCCGTGCTTTGCTTCTTAAACGTGCTGGACTCGACAAAAGCTATCAAACTCTTATGCGAATGGAGCGGCTTAGCAATATTCCTGGGGACTTTGAAGAAACTTCGGTGAGCTTCTTTGAAATTTTTGTACCTCTCTGGATGAAGATTATTGTTACTATTTCAGATAATAACAATATTATTGAGTTTTTACTTTATTTATGCAAGCTAGTTTTCTGTTTTATCTAACTAGCAGCAGCTGGAAGAAGAGAAGGCAGCTGATGACTGGGAAAGAAAAATGGCATTTGTTCTGGCAAGCCATGAGTTTGGTTTACTGTTTGAGGCTTTGGCAGAAGGCTTAAAGAGCAGATATGCAGCGTTATTTTCAGCATGCTTTGTCTCAGCAACATGGCTCATACAAATGCTAAATGTTCTTCCTGACACGGGGGTACGAGGAGCAGCCCGAGTCTGTTTGCTCAAGCGCTTCATATCTATATTCAAGTCTGCAAATGACATTGAAGATAAAGCCCTTTCATTGCTTGCGCTAAATACATTCATCCATGATCCTGGTAGGTAGCAATGTCCAAACCAAAAACAATTTCATTGTTTAGAAGTTTCCATAAGATTGTACAACCCAATGTATCCTACAATTGTTGTAGGCATATGTGATCCACATACACTTGCATTGATAGCTTTCTACTTATGTTCATTTATCTGCAAATTGGCTAATATTTACAGCCTTATGGCTAACAAAAGAGTCGCCAATTTGTTTTCTGATGGCATCTGGAAAATAAAGACATACAGCTTGTGAATTATTTAGTCACAATATTTGCAAAAACAGTTAAAAAAAAAACCTTTTCTTGAAAGCAAAATATTGCTAGAATTGATGCGTGTATATCATTCAAATTAAATACCACGAGTGTAATGGTAACAGATAGAAAATGGACTAGCTTTATGCAATGTACAACTTGGTCAATGAATTCATGCCCTTTCTGGTTTTTCCTCTAGTACAATACTGTTTGCTAAAGAATATTTATCTATTGGTAACGCTTGTGACCTCATTTAAATAATCTATTATTACATGAAGGTTTCCCTTTTGGAATCTCACTTTGATTAAAGATGTGATTGTACTTAAATGTGAATCTCAGAAGGACTGCACGACCTAACTTCCTGCATGACGGAAATTATGAAAGGCCTGAGAGAACTTAAAAGATCCTCACCCTTGGCGTTTCAAATGCTGAAAATTGTCTCCAAAGGACGTGAATCTAGTGCAGTAAGTTTGTCCTGCTTTCTTTAAGTCTCATTCCTGCAAGACAAATTACCATAACAAGGCCATCTATTCTTGTTTGGCAGCATGATTTCTGGAGTCATAAAGAATTAGTTCAAGTAGAATGCATTGAGAATGGAGAAGTTTTATCGATAGTCTGCTTCAAAAACAAGATATTTTCAGGCCATTCAGATGGAACTATAAAGGTAACTTTCCCTGCCACTTTGTTCAGGATGTTTTTGTTGCTTTTTTTTTTTTTTATGTAGAAATGTAATCTGCATCTGTTTGGAGCTGTACAGCTTATAGAAGCTGTTAGATCATTATCATACCTCCTAAATTGTGAATCCTTTCACCAAAATTTAGAGCCTTTGATTTGCGTAATTTTCAGGGATTCATTGGATATGATCTGCCATTAGATTAGCAGTGCAGTACTCACAATGAAAAGCTTGAATACCAACAAGCTACAAGCACTTGTTGATTCCTTTTTTATCATGCTTCTCAAACTGGATTGTGTAGAATTCTGTGAAATTTTTTGAATTTGATGGCATTCTGCCTTGAATTCTGAAGGTCTGGACTGGTAAAGGCAGCATTCTTCATCTCATCCAAGAAGTTCGAGAACACAACAAAGCAGTAACTAGTTTGGCAATTTCACAACCAGGGGAGGAGAGACTATATAGTGGTTCACTAGATAGAACAACAAGGGTATTTATTTATACTTGTTCCAAATCCTAAATATTCAAGTTTCCAACCTAAAAGCTTTGTTATTTGACACGAGTAGGTTTGGTCCTTTGACAATGAAGTAATGCATTGTGAACGAGTACATGAGACGAAGGATCAGGTTCATAAGTTAGTTGTTGCCAACAGCATTTCCTGCTACATTACACAGGGAGATGGTGTCAAGGTAGCATACAATACATCCATCTTATTCGTATGAGGGATTCTCATTTCTTATTAAGCTTTGTCATTTCATAAAACTCACTGAAATAAGAAGTTTTTCTCTCTTCTTCACTTCTCTCATTTTTGCTGGAAACCTGGTTCTTTATTCTTTTCTCAGGTTGACTCACGGAAAGGGGTATCCAAGTTGCTAAATCCAAGCAAAAATGTTAAGTGCTTGGCACTTGTACGTGGAAAACTATACTGTGGATGTCATGACAATAGCATTCAGGTACAGGGTTTTCTTCCATGTGAAGTCATCTGCCTTGAGTTAGTCCTTGATCTCTTTTGGTGCTGAAATTCTGATGAATGAATTTTAATGGTCTTCAGGAAATTGATTTGGCAACAGAAACAATCAGAGTTATACAGAGCGGTTCTAGAAAAATATTAGGAAAAGCAAATCCAGTCCATGCCCTGCAAGTTCACAATGGACTGATATATGCAGCTAGCTCTCCCTTAGATGGAGCAGCTGTGAAGGTATCTTGCAGAAAACAGGATCAAATGCCAACTTTTGTTTCCATATCTACCCTTCTTTCTCTGTGTGCGTGTAATTGAGACATGAGAAAGCAAGTTCGCAGGAAAACAAACCTTATCTTACTTTAAAAACCTGATTTCCTTCAATTCGTTGTCACATTCCAATTAGACTATCGTTTGCAATTGAACAGAACCAGTTAAGTGCATTTTGGCACCTTGAAAGGGCATGGTTTGTTTAGCTATTCATAAATTATTTATGGAAGAGAAGCGTTTTTTGGTCGTTTCTTTTTTCTTTACTTCTCCTCCATTGCTCCTAGGATGCATCAGCTATAACAAGAAGCAATGGAAGCTGAACTTAAAATGTTGCTCCTAGTTACATCTATATGTCCAAAGGAATATCATGCTGTACTGCCATGTAGAATCCCATATTGAATTAGTTCGAGAAAAATTCAGCTTGACATAATTTTTCTCGCTGTTTAATAGCTCTTTATTTTTGTCGTGCGCAGATATGGAGTGCTTCAAACCACAATACAGTCGGATCACTGCCAACGTTGCTGGACGTGAGGGCTATGGCAATAAGCTCAGAGTTAATCTATCTAGGATGCAAGGGAGGAACCGTAGAAATTTGGCAAAGAGAGAGGAACCATAGGGTGGAAACGCTCCATACTGGCACAATTGGCAAGGTGAATTGCATAGTTATCGATCGCAGTGAAGAAGTTTTGGTCATTGGAACATCTGACGGCCATATTCAGGTAACCAATTTCGTTCATTTCAGACTCATAGTTTTCTTTTGTATTTCAGCTTGCAAAAAATTCCCTTCGTCTAGATGCTCGATAGGAAGCAAATGCGATCAGTTATTCTACTTATGCAGCTTAATATTAAGATACAGACACAAAAAGTAGAGTGAATAAGATATCTCTTGCCTTTTGATGTTAATGGTCGAGACATACTGTTTGTCTGCAGGCATGGGGACTGAACTGGTAGGGAGTAGGATGGTCTGAACTCTGGAGAACAATTTTAGCGAGACCCTACAGCTGAAAGCTAAAGCCAAGTAGTATTCTTTGCTCTTTAATAGCAGGAGCTAACAACAAAAGCCATAGTCATTTCAATTGTAGTTATTCTTGATAATGTATATAGTTCAAGCTAAAGAACAGAATACCCTTTCAGATGCAGTCCATTGATTTGTAACACCTATTTGTACAGAAACTGGCCTTTGTGAATGATAATGATATTTTGGAATGGCAAGAAGCTGGGTGGCGCATAAAGCATTAACATCTATCTATTGATTCTCTTAGATATATGACTTTCTTTAAATAAAACTGAATATTGGGAGTGAAAAGCGTATTTGACACACAAAAAAAAAAAAAAAAAAGACAAATAAAGGTTGCACTTTCCAACTATAAGTATCTTGACACTTTGCATTTCAGATTATTATTTTTGTACTTTGCACCCACTAACTACTAATTTTAGATACTTTTCATCTTCCGTTAAATTTTTTCACTAATTTTAACAGAAAGTGTTTTTTAGCACATGAAATGATAATTTTATCTCTATAGTTCTTTTGAAAGTGGCATATTTATGAGGATAAAATCATAATTTCATAATTCAAATTGACGAAATTTTTTAGCAGAGACTAAAAGTATAAAGTATTTGAAATTAATAGTTTGTAAGTGCAATGAGATAAAAAGTAATAGTTAGAGTGCAAAGTATAAGACTCTTATAATTGAAAAGTGAAAAATGTGTTTATATTTAAAAAAATATGGAGACATATACTAATTTTCTTTCTCAAATTTGGCTTGCACTTTGAAGTACTTTACAAGATCAACCTTCAACACAAATTTCAATCGCCTAGAAAAAAAAACACACACACCCGCAAACACACACACATTTCAACCACTTCCAACTACAGGTAGATTCTAATTATCTTTTTAACTTTTTATAACCACAACTTCTAACTACCATCTCTTGTAAATATGTGCTCAAAAGAACTACGCTCCAACGATCCTCTCTATTCTAGAGGACAGTCTGCTTCTACATGCATCGGTAGTAAAGGTGAATACCGGAACGGATGGAATTGAAATTGAAATTTTTAGAATTGGAACCAGAAATTCCAGTTTGACATGTGGACATTTTTAGACATATTTTTTTGGGCCCTCATGAGCTTAAAATGTTATTTGGACTGAATTTTTGAAAGATTTTTCTATTATTCATTTAAATTAATAATAAATGTAAACATTCATCTAAAATATAGATTCTAAAATAAAAATTCAAGCAAATTCCATATGTTCTACTTTATTTTGAGCCCTATTTTTTTTTTTTTTTTTTAAAAGAAACTGAAAATTTCAATATTTTTTAATGTAGTTATTCATCATAAATTAACAATAAATGTAAAGTATTCATCCAAAATCTAGATTACAAAATAAACATTCAATCAAATTTCATGTGTTATACTTTATTTTGATTTTGATTTTGATTTTTTTTGGAAAAATCGGAATCGAAAATTGCCAAAAATGGCTTCCAGTTCTAGTTCTGATATATGTCGGAATCGGAAGTGGAGCTGAAAATTTTGATTCTTACAGGAATTTTTGCCCTCCTTTAATCGGTAGTATTCTAGACAGCGATTTCCTTCCTAACTCCACTGCATAAAAATTACTGGTTTATCACGTTAAGCACTTTGAATTAGAAAATTAATGTATCACATTAGGCACTTTTAATTAAAAAAGTTAGGTTATAAGCACTTTTAATATATATATATTATTTTTTTTAGATGCTTTTATGTTTACAAATAAATAATATTAGGAAATAAACACTTAATTGTAGTTTATGGCTTACAAATCACTTAAATCAAGGATATTTTATAGAATATATTGTTTGAATAAAATGAATTAAACCGCAAGCAAAAAAAAAGTATCTAATGACCTGCGATACCTTAAATTGAGACAATTTCATTAAGCTATATTTTTAGCTTAAATGCACCTATCGTCCTTTTGTAGTATGAGAATGTTGTAAATATATCTCTATGGTAACAAAAATTGTTTTTAAGTCCATGTGGTAATGTTCCCGTAAAAAAATATCCCCCCTCCGTCATCTTGTTTTTTTTGAGAAATTCGGCATTATTAAATGGGCATCAGGATTTGAGAACCAGTCATAATCCTCTTTACTGTCTTCTAAGTTTATCATTTTCTGATGAACTAGTTTATTGCAAAAGTGAAATAGTTTAGAAAACAGAAGAAAAAGAAAAAAGGGGGCCTGGAGGCAAGTAAAGGAATTATGACTTATGACTTATATACGTTACTTTGTTTCTCCTTCTCCCACTGAATAAGTTATTTCACATATTTTCACCGGAATCTCCTCTTGTACAAAATGGTTTCCATTACGTAGCCAGCAATGTATACCCACTCAAATGTGGCAGTTCAGAAAAAGAATTTGAAGACCTATTCATTCTACAAGCACTTGCTTATCTCCAAATGTCTCTTCTATTACAAGGATCACTGAGTATGAAGCTTGTCTAGCTCCTATTTGTGGTGCACAATTTTGTGGAAAATAGGTGGTGTAAATTTCACAATGGTGGGCCTCTATGTGATTTTTATAATTTTGATAATGGAGGCAGTTAATCAAACATGGATGGATCCCAAATCTGATTCAAATTCTAGTGAAAGCCTTCGCCCAGCTATGGGGACGGACCAGTACACAACTTGAAGGCAGATATACCATTTATTTGGGTCCATATGCAAGAATATGGCTTCTATGTTAGCTTTCATCTTCTTTCACACCATGTCTGTCAGCATAACCCTTCCTTGTGCTGGCCTTTTTCTTGTCTTTTCAAGAACTACACTAGCATGGCATGCTATCTTTCTAGACTTGATTCATATTCTGTCCTCTGTAAGCAGTCTGTCAATTAGATAAAGACTAGGTCCTATTTCAAGGCATAGATGAGGTAAGTCATGCCTCTCACTCTCAAGTCATTTTAGGTAGGTAAGGGTGTTGGTGCTATATTGTGATAGGTGCATTTGTGGGTTACTGACAATGGCTTATGCTTAATGGAGTTTTCTTTTAGCGTTTTTTTTTTTCCCGACGATGCAGTGATAAAACTCATGTTTTTCGTTATTTTCCTCTTCATTTCCGAACCAATCATTTGCTACTAAACTGCGAGTTTCTGATTATTTGATCAATGATTTTAGTCCGACCAGAAGAATGAGGAAAAGGAACCGAAGGAGGAGGAGAAATGATGGGTTATTGGGTGTTGTTTTTCCATGCAAGGTATTTTCTCAGAACTTAGTTGATGAGAAGTTGTCTGCTTGTTTAGACCCTGCATGATTCGAGATCAGCAGCCATCAAAATGTTTGTTAAAGCTTGTCAATCAGCCAGCGATTTCTATCTTCTAGCTTTGTTAGTGACATTGGGGTGTCAATGTTCATCTTACAGGTCAAAAGCTCTCTACTGTTGCGCCGCGCCTCAAGTGATCATCATGATGCATGTTGATGGTTTTAGTTACCTCGAGAGAGCTTTAGAGGAGCCAGACATTTTTATGACAGAATGTGCAACATTGAAATGCATGCGTTCAGTGTTCCAATATTATTTCCTTGCTTCAAATTGAGCCCGTCTTTGTGTTGTTAGTTCGTTCTTGCTGATTTTGGACCTGGACAACCATTGGAATGCGAGAACAAGCCGGGCATCTTTCTTGTATCGCTTTCTTTCTTATTTCTTCTTGTGCTCGTTTATTTAAAATCCACAAACGGGAGTAGAAATTGTGTAAATCTGCAACACACTTGCCCTCAACATTCGGACGAGCCATAATGGGATACTCGACGCCCATGTCGTAACCCTTAAAGTCACCCATTGCCATTCCGCGTGAAACCAAAACGAAGAATTCCAACACTACGACGCTCCCCCTACTTCCTATCAAGCCCCTGACAATTCCAGTTAGTGACCAATCTTCATCTCCTAGGTCAAAAGATCTGAAAATTTTTTGGGTGATAAGAAGCTCATCTCGGTCTAAGGGGGAGTGAAGTTTATTTAACGGCCTGATAAATTCTGGATTGGTGCAGTCTTTTCAAACTATACAGGTTAGGTAAATTTTGGGTCGGGTCGGTGCAATCTTTTCAAACTATAAAGATTAGGTAAATTCGGCTTTTCTGGCCCAAACCGGAGATAAATATCAAATACCAGCAAGATCTCTGTCAAGATCGGGGATAAATATCAAATACCTTAAAAAACGAACAAAAATATCAAATACCGTAAAGAAGGAACAAGCATCTCTTCGACAAAACTTGGGACCAACCTCGGCTGCGTGCATTAACCCTGTCCACCAGCTTGTCTCCAATCCGCAGCACCCGTGGTCGTCCGCGCCCACCCAGCGCCGTAAGAGCACCGCAACAGTTCACGTCCACGATTTAGTTACCTAAATAGCTACCTGTTTGCGTTTCTGGTCCCCAAGTGAACCCAAAAGTCAGACTACATCGAGTGTTTTTTAAAATCTTTGAATCCAAATGCAATCTTCTCTAATTTGATTCCGAATATTTCATTCGGTGTCGGTCACACTCTGCATTGAAAAATATCGATCTTGATCGTCAAAGGATATCTCAAAGGGATGACACAAGATAAGGCACGTCTTCTGCCAATCAAACAATCTGAAAATCTCTAAAGAAAAAAGAATCTGTCAAAACTTTGAATGTAAGAAAAGACAAAAGAGGAAAAAGACATGTAGATGTTCAAAACAGGGACCTCATGCATGGGCCATAGAAAATGAGTTGTGGGTATAGCCTTAATTATTGATGTTTGGCATTATGGAAGACAGTGAGCACAAACAGACACTAACTCCCACATACTCTATGGGGCTCATGAATATACGAGGATAAGAAATCTGACACATATCAAACAAAATCCATATCTTGTCACTCAATGGATGAGGATATTATCACTTTTTTTTTTTCTTTTTTTTAAGGGGATGAACGATTGCTTCCTGTCAGAATTATTGAATCAAATCCCTCACCAGACGCCCCCCAGTCAGGTTGATCACGTTCAACAGGCATGCCAGATGATCATTTGTTGAGTCTTTGACAATCTTTTGCAGAGGAACGTTTAAATTTTTTAAATATCACGAGGCTTCTGTCAAAATTTTTTATAAATCCACATGGCCTCTGTCACAAATTTTAGATTAAAAAAGTAGTGCATATTTTCCAGCCGGCAGACAGTGATATCGTATCCTTTGAAACATTAAAAGATATGCCTCTGTTTTCTTGTCAGAAGGTTCGATCTGATTGGTAAGATAAGAGGTCAATCTGCAGAAACACTAACCCAGGATTTTTAGCAATTCACCGACTCCTCCCATCACCCATGACGCATAATTCACGGTAAAATTGCCCAATTGAACTAGTTTGAGTTGCCACGAAAGTTACCCAGCCTGCAAATTCTACTTAACGTTTCACACAAGACTCTGCAGATGCGTCGGCCTGCATATCTTTGGGGACATTCAAAGAAACTATATAAATATTCATGAAGGCAGTCCTCTTGTGACCTTAAGCCTTGATTGGATAAACTATATAGTAATTTAACTGCTACAGAACAAAATATGACAACCCAATGAAGATGCCAAAGGGATTTGTAACCTGAAATGCACATTAAGCCAAAGTAGACCAGGTAAATAAGAATGGCTTCAGGACATTAAATTAAGCTGTGTATATTTAGGAAAATGGAATCAAAGCTTGCTAAATTTAACCCGATAGCTCTACTGGAATGGACCCATTTCACGAGCAGGTAAATTTCGAGATATCAGTATAGTTTTATCAAAAGTAATACCAAGAAACTGTTTGTATTTGAGAGAATTCAAACTTAGAGCCTAGACAGGACAAATAGGACTCAGAGGGGAGCAAATAGCTGGACGAGGCCAACCCTTAGTTGGCAGTAGGATTTTCTAAAGCGCTTTTATGGGCAATTATTTTGGTTTTGGCCAAAACGAGGCGGGGAAAGGATTTCTTTATCTGCATGCAAACACCGCTTTGCGCTTTCCTGTGGCCGTCTTTGTAGCTCTGATCAAGTACATGCTTACTCTAATTAAACCCCTGCGCCCTATGCTCTTTGACCCTTGACTAGCCTCTAATCACGACCAACCAGACTTTATGGAATTCACAAAATTTTAATCATTTTTATTTTATCATCCGAAAGCATAATTTAACGGGGTTTTTTTGAATCTTTCAAAAATAATTTTTACTAAAAATTGTAGTGATTGGTGAGGGAATAAATTCTGAACCAAGATATTTCCTAAGCACAAAAAAAAAAAAATTATTAAGTTAAAAAATTGTTAATATTTGCAAAAACTTGAACAAAATCCCAACGAGCGGATAATTCTGACGGATAGATCACTCTGCCGTACTGAGACAATCGCATCTACGGTCATTGTTTGTTGAGATCATAAGCACGACCTTACGGAATCAACGACAGTTCAGACTTTTCTTATAAACGTTTGCACTTGGATGACTTCATTGTCTCTTGGCCATCTCTGCGACTGCAATGGAGCACCAGTCAAAGAAATGTACGGGATGTCACTCGCCCTTCCATTAAGTAGCGTTATCCTCAGGCCGGCCGGGCGATTCCAATAGGAGAAACCGAGGGCCATTTTCGTCCATTCCTCGAACTTCATTGGCATGACCAGTACAGCCTTCGGTTCCCATAAATAAACTAAACAGTGGCGGTTCGAAGAACGAAGTAGAAGCAACTGGTTCAGAGAGTGAATCCCTCCTCAAGGACTTGTTTCAGGAATGGAAAAGCTAGCTAGTTTAGCTTCAGCTGTTCTATGTTTGTCTGTAGTTCTTTGTTCATATGGAACAGTCGGAGGCGCTTACTTGAAGTACAACACTGGGTCTGGTGTTGTGGAAGGAAAACTGAATGTACATCTGGTCCCGCATTCCCATGACGACGTCGGATGGTTGAAGACAATCGATCAGTACTATGTTGGATCAAATAATAGTATTCAGGTCCTAATTGCGCAACACAACATACACTCCCATATTTGTTTGTGTACATAATGATTTTGGTCGACTTTAAATTTTTCGGAATATGTACGGAGCTGATTTCTCTGGTGTTGCGTCATGTCCTTGTAGGGGGCGTGTGTGGAGAATGTTCTGGACTCAGTTGTGGAAGCGTTGCAGCGTAATCCGAATAGGAGGTTTGTATTTGCGGAGATGGTAAGCTCTCTGAATTGTGAGGTTTTGCGGTTGATCTCTGAGAGAATTTTGTTTGGTTTTGGATTTTGTTTCTCTAAGCAGTTGGTTTTGAATTTCCAAAATCAACCAATGATGCGGATAATGTTTATTTTTATGTACTTCGAATTCACAGCACGATGTTCTTCATTTGACTTTTGTGATTAATGAGTTAAATTTGGAATTCTATTTGAACTCAGGCTTTAGTTTTTGGTTAAATTGAATGCTTGGGAATTTGATTTGGCTTTGCTTTCCGAAAATAGATGGAGTAGCATTTCGTGTATCGCTTCAATAGTTCAACCAAATAACACGATGCACTTAGTTGAGTTTCAAATATGTCGATGCATAATTTGCAATACATTAATTTGAATTTGCATGACTGAATTACATATAAGCTTGTTGTCGCTAAAGCCTATAATGTCTTTGATGTTTTGTATCTGGTGATATTACTGCTTTCACATCTCTGTCTATAACAGTGTCTACCATTGATGATAGGCCTTTTTTGAACGATGGTGGACAGAACAAAGTGTAGAAACACAAGAAATAGTGAGAAAACTTGTAGATGCTGGACAATTCGAATTCATGTAAGCCTTTTGGTTTGCAGCTTGTATAGCTCATTGATTTGTTTGAGAGAGAGATGGAGAGGTTCAAATTTTGATAGCTTTGTACGACTGACATGCAGAAATGGTGGTTGGTGTATGCACGATGAAGCGACATGCCATTACATAGACATGATTGACCAAACAACTCTAGGGCATGGCTTGATAAAGGAGCACTTCAACAAAACTCCTCGTGCTGGATGGCAAATTGATCCGTTTGGACACTCTGCTGTGCAAGCTTACCTACTAGGGGCGAGGTATGCTTTTTTCTGTATGACAATCCATTGATGTATAAACACCCTGTTCATAAGCATGCTTCACTAACTCAATTAAATGTATTTGTCTCACTGTACATATTTGTTTGCTACTAGTATAATAGTCAGTCTTTCAATTATATCATAGATATATGTTCCATTTTTCACTACTGTGACCAACATGATCCAGATAAGTTATGTTTGATAGTTTGGTTTCCTTCATACTGGCTGAGTCCTGAGACATTTCCATTCTCACATTCCCTGTAGGTTGGGTTCGATTCTGTACATTTCGCAAGGATAGATTACCAAGACAGAGAAAAAAGGAAAAACGACAAATCTCTGGAAGTTATATGGCGTGCTTCCAAAAATTTTGGTTCTGCATCTCAGGTTTGAAAGGAAAATACTGCAATTTCACGATTCTTCTCTAAAGAGACCCTTTTGGCTCACTATTCACATGTTTTGGCGCTTGCAGATTTTTGCCAATGCCTTTCCTGTTCATTACAGTCCCCCAACTGGTTTCCGTTTTGAAGTGAACGATGAATCTAGTATGCCAGTTCAGGTATCCATATTTCATGGAGAATTAATACTTCTAAGTACTTGCCGGATGTCAGATATTCTTGCAACTGTATCACTGAAACTGTGGCATATTGGAACTGCAGGATAATCCTTTACTATATGACTACAATGTGGAACAGCGGGTATTTGATTTTATTAATGCTGCAAAAAACCAGGTAAACTCTTAGCTACCTGATTTTTTCTTTTGAAATTATCATTTTTTCCATTAGTCTCTAACGAAAATTCAGCTCAATGATTTATATAGCTAAAGGAGACTGAAGGTTGTGTATGAAAAATTACAGTAAATATGTATCATGAACAGGCAAATGTGACGAGGACAAAACATATCATGTGGACAATGGGAGAGGATTTTCAGTACCAGTATGCTGAGTCTTGGTTCAAGCAAATGGACAAACTGATTCACTATGTTAACAAGGTATAGTATTAAGGAGAAAACCAATGCCTTCACTGGCAATTTGATTTGAAGTCTCAGTATCTGAAACTTAGGTTCCCTCTGATTTTATGCTTGAAAATAGGATGGTTCTCAACTAGTGTGTGGGTTTTTTCTTGCAGTCTGAATCACAACAACCCCTGATACAATCAGGCATGCCCCCTCCCCATAACATCAAATCTCTACAGGAGTGTTTCATGACTGCAGTGAAAAAATGCCCTGTTGTGGGATAATATCAAGCAAGAAAGTTTGATTTTTGTGTGATTTTCCCCTAAATTTTACTTGACATTTGCAAAATATAGGTATATTCCTAGATTTTACATGACACGACTCTCAACTTCAAATACAGGGACTTGATGATTTTGGACAATGAAGAAAGGTCAAGGATTTTAAGTCATGGAATTGAGTTTCTTTGAACATGGACAAATATCTTTACACATATTTGTGGGTAGAGACTGATATTATAGAAGTTAAATTGTTCTTGGAATCTGGGATTTAAACCATGCCGTCTCCCACGTTTTGGCACTTTTAGCTAGGTGGCTTGAAAGATATTCTGATTTCCTGCCCTGGACCCCGAAGACTGGTTTTTATTAGGCAGTGATATACCCTCTAAATGGTTTGATTGTATCTACTCTCTGAACTATCAGCTAGTCATTAGACCATCTACTCTTTTAAAAGGACATCTTATGCTCCTTTAGTTCTATTCCTGTCATTAAAATTTTATGCTTCTTTTATTGGTCAATGTAAGTTGACTAACTTTAAAATAACAATGCAGATTGACAACTTTTTTTTCCCTTTTCCCCTTTTTCCCTTTCTCTGTTTCAATTGCTCAAAATGTTTTACATGGTTTTGAATGATGCATTTACATGTGTCTATTTTTCTCAGGACGGTCAAGTTAATGCCTTGTACTCTACACCATCAATCTACACTGATGCCAAAAATGCAGAAAATGGATCATGGCCACTGAAAACTGATGATTATTTTCCGTAACTCCCTCTGTTTTGCGTTTCTTCTACTTTTTGTGATGAAGCAATGTTTATTGACATAAACCATTTTATTAAGATGCTAGCCTAATGCTTTCTGACAGGTATGCAGATAGGGCAAATTCTTACTGGACTGGCTTTTTCACTAGTCGCCCAGCCTTGAAGAGATATGTACGAATGCTGAGTGGATATTATTTGGTATGTCATCAGTATAACTTTGGGTTGGAGATTACGAATTATAATTAGAGAGGTTGTATCTCTTTTCCTCCGTTTTTACAAACTTCATCTGCTGGAAGCAAAGGACCTAGCACCTGATGCAACCATCATGAATATGCTGGTTCTATATGCTTGGTATTTGGTCAAAAAGTAAGTGAATTAAGCTGGCAAGAACTGACGAAGATGTGAGCCATGCTGACAGAGGACTTATTATTCCAACGATAGGGTGGTGTTCTTTGGGTTACAAACATTAATGACGCCAATTTCCTTTTGCATGAAATAGGCAGCTCGCCAACTTGAATTTTTTGCTGGGAAGAGATCCAATGGTCCTAACACTTACAGCCTGGGAGATGCTTTAGGAATTGTACAGCATCATGATGCTGTCACTGGCACTGCTAAACAACATACAACAAATGATTATGCAAAACGCTTGGCTATTGGAGCCTCTGAGGTAGGCAGCAAATCCTCATTTGATTTTGGCCCTCTGATCTTGGTTCTAGTCTTTACACCATTACTATTGTGTTATAAATCTCCAATCTCCGCGGTATCCATAAAAGATGAAGTATCCTTTCATAGGCAGAAGCTGTTGTAAACACTGCCCTCACATGCTTAGCTAGCAGCAAATCAAGAGATCAATGCACAGTGACTTCATTCACATTTAGTCAGGTAATGTATGTGATTTTCCTCACCTCTGGTGTTATTTTGGTTGAAAGATTTTCTTTTCCTTCTCTGGTTAGAATTTTCCATCATTTATTATATGTGCCAAATTGATCAGGTTGCTCACCCCCTAATTCTCATTTCTCTTTGTTTTCTTGGCCCTGCCCAATTTTCCTTTAATTTCTTGAACAGTGCCAATTACTGAATGTTAGTTTCTGCCCACCAACGGAGGAAGATATTCCAGAAGGGAAGAGCTTGGTAACTTTTGTATTATTCTTTGGTTTTAGATAATACTAAATGGGAGTTCCACTCATTGTGTATAAATGATTAACTTCAGGTTATAGTTGCGTATAATCCTCTTGGATGGAACCGTACAGATGTGATTAAAATACCAGTGAGTAATCTTCTCCTTCCTCTTCTACACAAAAGACACCGAGTCACCGTCCAAGTAGACAAGAAGTATACTAGAGAGGAAATTAATGTCTGACAATAAAATCAAACAATAAAATGCTCAAAGGATCTAGGTTATAGGAATATGAGTCTGACATCCAAGTGTATAGCATAAATTTTGCACAAAAAGTTAACAAGTGCCTAAACTGAATCCAGTTCATTTTATCAGAAAGAGTAGCTTCCCATCATTTTGAGTTTTCCTTTGTTATGCTCTGCATTGAGTATTTTATTGAAATTTTGGATTTTTTGTATAATGCAGTTCTTCTGCAGTTAAATATCTTCCATGTTCAGTTACGTATCTGCCACATTCCTAGTAATTCAGTGTCAATCTGTCATTCTCATTCATGCTTCATAGAAATGAAAATTCTGAAAGTGTTTGGTACAGAACTTGTTTCCTCTTTTAATCCAGTGTATCCGCAAATAGTAGGATGTTTACCCTTCTCAGTATCTGAAAGCTACAATGAACTACCAGGTTAACGATGCCAATCTTGTTGTCCAAGATTCTTCTGGCAATACCATTGAGGCACAATTTGTGGGTTTAGATAATGTTACAGCCAACTTAAGAAACTTCTATACTAGGGCCTACTTGGGGCTGTCACCAAAACGAGTCCCTAAATACTGGCTTCTCTTTCAAGCATCTGTGCCACCACTTGGATGGAACACGTACTTCATTTCTAAAGCATCTGGCAAAGGTAAACGTCTGACTTGTTTCTCTTTCTAGGTGCCGCTCCGTCTTGAGTGCCATTTGATTTCTCTACATTTGTATTACCTGGGTAGTTCTTTTCTCATGCTGACAATATTATATAACTATTCTGGCTTGTTGTGTTGCTCAGCTTCTAAAATGGATTGGTGGAAACACCTTAAGATACTGGTGCTGAACATTAACTTGTAGTTTTGTATCTGCTTTATTTGCACTTTGCCATGGTGCAGGGAAAAGCAGAACTGGGTTTCTCTCCACGGTGGACAGTCCCCAAAATGACACCATTGAAATCGGACCAGGAAATCTGAAGATGTCCTTTTCTTTGACTTCTGGGCAACTCAAACGTATTTACAATACAAAAACAGAGGTCAGTTTGTTCACATTTTGCAGAAGGGAGCCTCAAAATTACTGTGTTTAGCATTAATCGGATTAGATTACACATGATGGTTCACATATTGATGATGGATTTTTCACTTTATTTGCTTGTAGTACCTTGTTCCGCCAAAGTACGGGTTTGTTTGGTCATTTATTAACAGAGATTTTTTGAAGGTTCTCTGTTTTTTGTAAGCACATGATTTTGAAGGCTATTTGCTAAACTGAAAATTGCCTTTAAATTGTCATTGTGACCAGGTTGATTTGCCAATACAGCAGAGCTACCTCTGGTATGGTTCAATCTCGAATAACAGTGATGGCCAGGTACGCTGTTTATTCTTGTACTAGGATGCAATTTAGGACTCAATGCAGTGTCTCTACTAATATGTCTGTTATATGGCACCTCTTGCAGGCCTCTGGTGCATATATTTTTCGGCCTAATGGGTCCCCTCCAACTATTACTTCAAGAAAGGTAAGTTTAAATTTTTCTTATTTCCACATTCTCACCCAATGTCTGACCACTGATTCGTAGACTAAGAAAACAAAATAAAGCAACAAATAAAAAATTAAAAAACTAATAATCTATTCAAATTAAATCAACAACCTTTATACCAACTATGGTTCGCTACACTGTCCCCTAATGCTATTCTAATTTCTCCATTGTGCCATGTCTCTTAAGATAGGCTACTTATTAGTCTTGCAACTTTTAATATCTTTTCCTTGTATTATCCATTTTTTTTCTAAAATTAATTTTAATATCATACAGGTGCCCTTGAAGGTCATTCGTGGACCACTGGTTGATGAGGTTCACCAACAGTTTAATTCATGGATCTACCAGGTCATCAAGTTGCCTGCATTTCTAGTTTGTTTTGGTACTCAATTGTGTTGCATTATAAGGGCCGAAATCAGTTTATTGTAGCTGTACTCCTCTCTGTATTTTAGCAAGTTGCATTTTGGACTTGCACTTCTAGGTCCCATAACTACAGCTTTAATCATGTAGTATCCCCTACGATACCTGGGCACTCACATGATTGTTGCATATCAGTGTGGGGTAGGTTGTGTCAAACTCACCTGTACACCATTTTCTATGTACTGAGTGTGCTGCACAAGATAACCTATTTGAATGTTAACTGTTTATAGCACTATCATTATTCTTTATTCATATGCTTCAATGGTTTAAATCCTTCCAACTTTCACTAGCTTTTTTGCTTATTTTATTTGGTTTCTATTTACATTAGGTTACCAGACTTTACAGAGACAAAGAGCATGCAGAAATCGAATTCACTGTGAGTCCTTCAACCTGGATTTTTTTTCAATTCATCATAACAGCTCATTCATTAATATTCAAAGAGGTCTAAAGACTTCAGTTAGATGCTCTAAAGTGTTAGTCAGATTCTCCGTAGAGGTGATGGACCAATGAACGGAGGCCAAAGGGCCATACAAGGACAGCAAGCTGATACAACTTGCAGAAAAGGAAAGCAGTAGACGTCGAGATCTAGCCTCCAAATCTGCCCGAAAAACACTCCAGAAAAGGGCGGGCCAAACAAGAAGTTTTATTAGTAGGTTTGGCCACTAGGAGCCACTAGGGAGCAGGACAAGGGACGGGAGGAGCTCCTCCCGCCGCTGGCAGTGGAGGTTGGGGAAGGGGGACAGTCGGGGGAGGGGATGGGGATTCTAGAGGAGCCTCTCTCTCTAGAACGGCTGCATGCACATTCCTGCATTTTTTCCTTTTGCTTGTGATAAAGGAAACGTTCACTCATATATGCTCTAACTGTCGCATTTACCAATATTGTGGCAGATGACGCTATATGTTCACTTAATTAACAAGAAGTCTGATCTCATTAAACTCAAATTTACTGGTTCTAACAAATTTTACATGCAGATTGGCCCAATTCCCTTGGAAGATGGCATTGGGAAAGAGGTCATCACAAGAATGACAGCTAATATGGCAACAGACAAGGTGTTTTATACTGATTCTAATGGAAGAGATTTCCTAAAACGGGTAAGTCTCGTACACAATTTTTGCTCTTTAAATACAAAAGACTCCAGGAAATCCCTTCATGCAAAATTATACAGTGAGTTAGTGATGCTACTATCAGTTTTAAGTTTCTAAAATATCTCAACCTGGCCATAGGAGTCAATGGAGGCAAATGATATCTTTTTTTCCGTTTACTTGTGCTGGATAGGAAATCGAAATCGAAATCGAAATCCTTAGATCTTTGATTTTGGTATCTTTGTGGATTTAACCTCAATCCCGTGACAAGCATTTTGAATTTCCTTGTAAACTAAATATTAGTCCTAGAGAATGTACTTTTATAGATACAGGCATCTGTTCTTGGTGCTTTGCATTCTAATCATGTAACAAACCTAGACTATTTAGCTCCGGTGCCTTTGGGTGGCTCATCATGCTTCTAAATGAAGTGATTACTGTTAACGGGCCCCATTAAGTTTTTCAGAAGTTAGAGAATGGAAATATGTCCCTCAAAACTATATCAACCAAGATCCATGGTTGCTTAAAGGACCTGTATGATCATCATAAATAACATCTTTTGCCCCAAAAAATTTTTATCTATTCTATTCATTTCTTTTTTGTTTTATTTTTGAAGTTCCCTACACCAGTCCATTGTAAAAAATTGCAATTATTGCCGCTTACTTGGAGTCTCAGAGGATATGGTTACTGTGTGCCCCGACCCTTTTCCTCCTTTTCTGAGCTATTGCAGTCGTGACTTGAAATCTGTATCATGATTTTGCAGGTTCGTGATTATAGAGCAGACTGGTCGCTTACAGTTACTCAACCTGTAGCAGGAAACTACTATCCAGTAAACCTCTAAACTGTAATCTAACTTGTATTTACCATAAATGTCAAACCAGTAGCTTCGGCTGACTCTTCTAGGACATATTTCCCCCAGTTTTATGCTAAATTTCTTTTTGAGTCTTCTGTTTCTAATTGTGATTTCTCTGTCCAGAATTAGAGTCATTTTCATGGTATCATGGTTTCTAATCTCATTCTGAAGGTCAAGAACTTAAGCTCTTGGATTAAATATTTGTTATGGTCTTTAAAGGTCCTATTGTAATTTAATTTCCTAGTTAATCAAATGACATAAAGCATAGAGTGCTCTTTCACTGTCACAATGCATATACTAAATTAATACTAGCATAGAACACTAATTTTATACTGGTTCTTTGGAAATACGTGTTAGAGTTTTCCCAAAAGTGCTCTCTTGTTCATTTTGATTGTGTTTGACGTTTTCACATCTAAAATTGATTGATAGTGATGTTCTTGTTGTTGTTTGTTGTCCTTTAGCTTAATCTTGGAATTTAATGCACTGGATAAGAAATCTGAACTCTCAGTCTTGGTTTGACCGTGCAACTGGTGGAGCCAGCATTGAGGATGGAGAGTAGAGCTAATGCTTCATAGGTTCAACTTGCACATTTTCCTATTTATTATCATTAGGGTTCATGTATGCTTTAGTTCAGATTTGACATGTTACTCTGATTTTCCTATACTCAAGGCGGATGCTTTACGATGACTCTAGAGGTGTGGGTGAACCATTGAACGAAAGTGTTAACAAAGCATGTGAAGGATTAACGGTAGGCAGTACATAGCATGATAGTTTGTGCTTTTTAATTTCCTTTTTTTTCTCTATGCTTCTTGCATTCTAAACATTCGATAGGATGCTACCTGCATTAGGTGTGGTGAAAATATGAGGTTCTTGCTGGTCCAAAAATTGGAGTTCATGCCTAAATATCGTGTCTTGACCAATATGAGCCTAGATTTCAGGCAGGGATAATGCACAATCTGTCATGGTCAGAGATGAAATTAGAACATAGCTAAGAATCCAGTGAGCCAAGGATGGCATTTGCACTGTCTGGGAAACAGAACCAACAATACTGTCCTCAGTGAGCTCTCCAATTTGAGAATGATCTGCCTGTATATCCAAAAGATGCAACCAACAGGATGTTGCACCTATCTCAATCACTAATCGCATAATCCCTCATTTACTGCCAATAAAGCTGACTAACTTGAATACCGCATATTTTTCTCATTTACATTTATCATTTATCAAATAAATTATAGTTCATGCTGGCCTTTCAATGAATAAGCTTTAACACAGGCTTAATTTTGAGTACAGGGATCCTGATCCTACCTTTGGGGTCAAATAATTCTGTCTTCTGTTCACTTCCCTTTCTCTGCCTTAGAGCCCAACTGTTTTTGCCAATGAACTAGTTGCCAATGCCATGGCTTCCGAAATTGAGCCAGCGAAAATGCTTTCCCGAAATAGCTGTATAATGAAATGGTTCAAAGGTATAGAATACCTCATTTGAATTATTGGTGTTACTCATGTGATATCTTTCATCCAGGTTCGGGGAAATTATTATGTAAGCATTAACCAGCTAGGGGCCGGAGCACGCTGGCGCCGAACAACCGGCCAAGAAGTTTACTCCCCATTTATATTAGCTTTCACGCATGAGGTATGGCTTGATTGCAGTTAGACTCTACCGCCAGAGCTGTAAATACACTAACACAATTCATTATTCAGAAGTTGGAGGACTGGACAGCATCTCATTTGACAAAAGCAACTGCCATAGATCCAAACTACGGCTTGCCTCTCAATGTTGCTTTGATTACTCTTCAGGTGACCTATTTATACACGATAGAATAAATATCAACGTTTGATTATCTCTTACTAGCATACACTCTTCCACACTCTCTCTGACACTCATGTTGTAGGAGTTGGATAATGGAAGTGTGCTGCTCCGTCTGGCACATCTTTATGAGGTAAAAATGATAATAACCATCCCTCTTCTTTGTACTCCCATTGCAATGTGTTACATGCCAGCAAAGAACTTGAGAAGAGGAACTCAACAGCTCAGGATAGGAGTTAAAGATGTAAGCCGCAGTTGAAGTCTTACTAGAGTAGGTGTCTTTTTCTCTTCCAGTTCCATACTTGAGACATATCCACGCCTTGAACAATCATGCGAGTCTCACCACCTCGGACAAACTCTTGGTCGAGCTGCTTGTACAGCAGTGAGGATGGGCTCCTTCAATCCGCTCACAAAACACCCCAACTGATGGGCAGTTGACATCCTTCCCCCTAGAGTCAATAGCCATTTCAAACTGAGTTTGATACTGTCATTGAACCCACTTGTCTTGGCTTAGATAATTCTCCATAGAAATTTTCAAAAAAAGGTGTAGGGCTGTGGCGTGCATGAAGCCCTTCCCTCAGTGAAACCCATGAAACCTCTTCTTCCTCCTCCTTAAGAAGTTGATACCAAAGTTGAGCTTCTTGATCTAAATGATCTACTGCTAAAGGCACCTTTCATCCTCCAAAATCCACTGAAACTAAAAAAACTGCTTCACCCTACAGATCCAACTAGTAGGCCTTCACTACCATCATACTCCGGAAAATCCATCTTTGACAACTTTGGAACTACAGAGTCATTTCTCTCGTCACTGAAAATTCCCTTATCATTATGGCTTCAGGATGAAAACCCCTCCCCGTAATTCCCTTTGGGCTGTCCTTGGCCTGCGGTCAGCAAGCTTTCAAATTTGTTGTTCATGGCTTGAACCACATCCTCCATGCGCTTGATCATCCTCTCCTCTCATGTGCCCCTTTTTTGGGGAAGCTGATGCTGTCCAGCACCCAGCGAGCTCCTCTCATCTTCAAATCAATCAATTCGGGGGTCTGACATACCTGGCTTTGATACCAAGTTGTTATGACCCTTATTCAAGGAACACGTAATGAGGTGATGAGTACAGGGAAAGAAGTGGGATGTGCTTTGCGGAGGTTGCCTATCCTGAAATCAATGGAGAGTAGTTTTATGGATGGTAGGGTATCTAGAAGAATCATGGGCCTCCTGCAAACAACTAAAGATAAACACAGCTACTCCTTATTATCTCCTAATCTAGGGTTGAGCATGCTGATCCAAACGGAGACTCCTACTCAAGTAAGACTTCCACTACCACTTTCATCTTAAACTCCTGAGCTGTCGAGTTCCAGTTCTCACATTCCGTCCTGGCATGTAGCACAATGAACCAAATTAGAATAATAGTTTTTTCAGACAACATATCATAACTTAACAAGGCTTTCTCCCCAGTCACATATCAGATATGTCCAGTACATTGGAAGTGATACAATATTTCCCCTCCGTGTTTCGTTTTGTGAATGTAATTAGGCGGATGAAGATGCTGAATACTCAAAGTTGGCCAAAGTTCAACTGAAGAAGATGTTTCCTGGAAAAACTGTGAGCCTGCCTTCTTTTTTCTACTGGTATCATTGTGTTTTTCTCTTGAATGCTGCCCACTTTGACGATTGGTTTCTGAACTCTCAGATAAAGGGGGTGAAGGAAATGAGCTTGTCAGCAAACCAAGAGAAGTCGGAGATGAAGAGAATGACATGGAAAGTTGAGGGGGACAGCGGAAAGGAACCTACCCCAGTTAGAGGCGGTCCAGTCAAGAGCTCAACTCTTGTTGTTGAGCTTGGTCCTATGGAGATTCGCACTTTCTTGTTGAAATTTTAGGACTTCTATCATCATTTCTATATCTTCCTTTTGCCAATGTCTTGTAACTCTGTCCGTCTATTTAAGTTTATAATGGATATTTAATAAAACCAAAATTTTCTGAGAATTTTGGAAATATTGTGAAGATTATGTAGTTCTATCGGTTTTTGAGAGAAAACAGTGAAAAATAGAATTTTGAAGAAATCTGAATGATTTTACGGTCCGTTCCAGATCCTTCAACGAATTTGTACGGTGGCTTACAGACTGCATCTCCCATCCCATCCGGATCTGTTCTCCACCCGGTATTTCCCGTCTCACGACTCAAACCGAAGCTGGGCAACCGTGAGATTTTGGTTCCTACACTTCTCCCTCTCGACGCATCAGGAGCGATTCATCCAGAACCCGAACAGATTTTGAATAGGCTGGTTAGGAAGGTTCACAATCGAGCCATTACTGAGCTTCTAGTTCGTCGGCATGGCCAGACACACGAACATGCTACTTGGGAAGGTTTCGAAAAGCTTAAAAGGTTGCCTACCAAAACCTTGTAGGCAAGGTGTTTTAAATTGGCGGGTTATTGTTTAAAGGGAAATTGGCAGTTTAATTCTTGGTTTTTTTTTCTTTAGCGGTTCAATTTTTAAGAAATAAATCTTAACAAATTACTCTCAAAACTACCATCATTTGACAAAACATTTTCCGTCAGGTTCCGTGTGATTTTTTAACAGGAGAACGTTCCACGCTGGTCTACTGGTTTGCTTCTATGGTCTACTGATCTGCAGATTTGCTTCTGTGGTCAGTTGGTCTGCTGTTCTAGTCTGCTGGTCTAGTTTTCCAGCGTGAAACGTTCTCCTGTTAAAAAATCACACGGAACCTGACGGAAGAATGATTTTGTCAAATGATGGTAGTTTGAGAGTAATTTGTTAAGATTTATTTCTTAAAGATCGAACTGCTAAAGGGGAGAAAACCTAAAGATTAAACTGCCAATTTCCTTTGTTTTAAACGAGAAGACTTGAAAAGAATAGCGTGGAAGGCTCGCCAAGCATATCTATCGGAACGAAGAATATCTCAGAGCTTACGTGTAGGAAGAGTTAACTTGTGCGTTTGCACGTCAAGATTTTACTTCTTCAAATTTTAACATAATAAAAAATTAAAAATATAATCTATTTCCGTCAAATTATTATTATTTATAATATTAAATATTAAAAATCATCTATTTTCTCAATTTCTCATCGAATCTAATGCTTTAAAATTTCAAGCTCTCCAAAATTTTAAGCTTCAGTGTCGTAACTGAAGAGACGCGTGGGCTGCCTGGTGGTTAATATCGTTAGATTCTGTCGTAGCGTGGATGAATAGTCCACGAAGGAAGACAAGAAAAATTTAATAGAAGAATTGGTTGTTCTGAGAAGCTCAGCTTGCTCGAACAGCTAGTTACAGTCTCTACACTTCTATTGACATGCGAAACCTCGTCCAGAATCTCTTTCCCAATCTCGGCAAGGAACCCCAGAACCCTACTCCTAATGACCACCACAGTTTCACCTCAGCTCCTCCCGAGGCCACCCAAGAGGAACTGATCAAGATCCCTGGTGCCATTCTTAACCTCATTGATGAGCACTATAGTGTCGAGCTCGCCTGCGGCGATCTGACCGTAGTACGTCTCCGGCAGGGGGATAGCGTCGTCTCCGTCCTCTCGCAGGTCGGTGACGAGATCCAATGGCCGCTGGCTAAGGATGAGGTTGCCGTCAAGCTCGACGACTCTCATTACTTCTTCTCGTTCCGCGCGCCCAAGGAACACGGGTCCGGGTCCGATTCGAGCGACGAGGAAGAGAAGGGAGATAGGAATGACTCTTGACGACTTTTTGAATTACGGGTTGACGATTGCGTCCAAAGGGCAAGAGGACCTGGTCAGGAAGCTAGATGGGATCTTCCAGAATTACAGTAGCTTCTCGGTGCAGAAGGTTTCAGAGAATGGGATGTTTAAGAAGGGAGAGGCATTGGACGGGTCGGTGGCTAAGGAGACTTCGCCCGCGGATTTGAAGTCGGAGAAGAAGAAGAAGGAGCTGATGGTCGAGGAGCGATGCGCCGCGTACTGGACGACGCTGGCGCCGAATGTGGAGGACTACAGTTGGAAGTCCGCAAGGTTGATAGCAGCGGGGTCCGGGAAGCTGATCAAAGGGATATTATGGTGCGGGGATGTCACTGTGGAGAGGTTGAAGTGGGGGAATGAGGTTATGAAAAAAAGGGTGAGTCCGGGATCCAAAACGGAGATTGATCACAAAACCTTCACGCGGATTAGGAGGTATGCAAAACACAAACCAAAAACCTTTTATTTGTCCACTGAAAGGAAATCATATATTTGTACCGATGCTGTTGCTTCACGTTGGTCTTTTGGTTTCCATACCGGTGGCACTGAAATCAGATGACATATATGCAAATTAAGAAGCAGCTCCTGAAAAAAAGTACGTATCAATTACTTGAAATGGAAATGGAGAAAAGATTTTGTATAAAGCCATGCAAACGTACCACTTTTATTTAAAGAAACAGATCCAACATTTCAAGGTTTGCCACGGCTTGATTCACTAAACGAGATGAGCCTTAAAACGTTTGATTTGTTTCTTTAAATCACAATCGTCCTTTGCATAACTCTACCCCATCTATTTTTGTCCATATTTTAAAAAAGTTGGACTGAAATTATTTAAATCGCTTGTGGTTTATTATTCTTGCGGAAGCAATGCGTTTGACCATCTTAACAATTACCGCTAATACTGTTTTCGCTGGGTGGGTAGTAATTGCTAAATCTTAAGCAAAAGCTTAACCCTTTAGGCGTGACTATTATGCAGGGTTAAGCGGGTGACCAAAATGACAGAGAAAGTTGCAGATGGGGTCCTCTCTGAGGTTGTTAAAGTCTCTGAATTTTTCACAAGCTCAGTAGTAAATTCCAAAGTCGGCAAGAAATTTTTTAGCCTCTTGCCTGGGCAGATTGTGCTTGCATCACTGGATGGATTTAGTACGTTGATCGTGATCTCCAGCTCTTGATCTTATTTGTTAACAATTGGCAGATATTTCTGAATGGCATTTTACATTATCCTGTGGATTCTAGCTTAATTAGAAGTTCATAACTAGTAGTTGCATAGATTTTTAGAACTGTTCTACCCTCTCGCTTTTTTCCTCACTCTTGCTTGCTCTTCGATACCACAATAGGACCAAAATGGCACATATGACATAACCAAAGATGCATCTCTTTCTATGAGGACTCCTAAATAATAAACTAAAAAGCTCCTAAAAGACTAGCTTGGAAGCGAAGAAGATCTTTGGGACTGTTTTCAGCTGTAAAATAATGCTGGCGAGCAGGGAACCAGACAAGAAGAAAACAGTAATATGGTGGTTTTCTCGCCCTTCCCCTTTGCAAAGTATGCAGCCCTCAATGACAAATATTTTGCCAGTGACTTTGTGCTTCATTATTGATGTTTTAAAGATGCGATATCAATGTCCCTGTTAGTAATTTGATTGCTGAGTTCAAAACATTCATTTTCATGTCTCCTTGTGCTTTTTTGTTTGGCTTTGCATGGTATTTATGTTTCTAATATGTTCTAAATAGGCAAAGTATGCGATGCTGTTGAAGTAGCTGGGAAAAATGTCATGTCAACAACAGCGACTGTGACAACTGAACTCGTTACCCACAGGGAAAGTTCAGCTGATGCATAAAGAATTGAATAAAGTTAGCATGCATAGGCTGATCTATGGAGACATACGACATTAGCATGTGGTTTGAGCTTGAAAGAAAAATGATCAGCATTTAAAGTTTGTTTCCTTGCAATCATGGTATAGTGTTTTTTTTTTTTTTTTTTGTGATAAGGAGAAATCTAGCCGAGAAACCCACCGTATTGAAACCCACCTAATGGACTAATAAATCTAGAGCCAGTTCAGCCTCTCAAGTCACACAGGCCAAGCAAGCACAACTTTTATTATGAGGGTGACTCTAATAAATTGTTTGCACCTGGAGAGATTCGAACATGAGACTTTAGTCTCACACATCCTTAGGTCCCAAGTATTGACTACCAGGCCAACCCCATGGGATTATGCTATTGGGGGTGGGTTACTGCCAGCATTTTGCCCAATTTTACTACGTATTTTGTCAACTAATAATTGGGCTATAATCTTATTTTCAACAACTTTTCCAAATTCAAACATAGTAGTTATGGCCCTTTGCAAATTTATTGATGTTTCGAGACACCGGTGAGTCATTATGCTTAACTATTGACGTTCATCTCTGGATGATGCTTGTCCGGCAGGAAGGGGGAAGAAGCAGGTCAGGCAACAAGAGAAGGGCTTGATGCTGCTGGCCATGCTATTGGCACTGCATGGGCTGCTTCTAAGATCTCGGAAGCTGCTTCTAAGATCTCGGAAGACATTCAAGCCTAAGAGTGTCGTCAAACCTACTACACTGGCCCAGTCTGCTGCCAAAACTGCAGCTGCTGAGGTGAAGGCTAAGAAGAAGTCTTGAGTAATTGCTGATAGGAAATTTATGAAAGTGCGAGGTTTTCCCATTGACAAAATATAGCCTCTTGTTCTTCTTACTTAATGTAATTCGCTGCTGCTGCTGTCGTATAGAAGTGAATCCACCTAATTTGCATACATGCTTAAACTTTTACATGACATTTGGAACAAAATTTTAAGGTAAAATTTTAAGAATTCGTAAAAAGATGAAGGGGGATAATAAAAAAATTGATAAAAAAAAGTGAAAAAATTTATAAAAAAAGTAAAAAGAGATAAATAATTGAAATAATAATAAAATTTTAAGAGTTACAATTTTAGTTTGCCAACGTTCTTGTTAGTCATATAGTATCGCTACATATGAGGTTAGAAAGGGCTGGGCAAATAAATAAATAAGTTACAATTTTTTTGGGGCTCCGCTCGTTAGTATTTTTTGGGGCTCATTGATATTACCGAATGACTTTCCGGTCGAGAAAGTAATAAACTATTCGGATTAAAAGAAAAAGAAAATAGTAGTGTAATACTGCTATCGGAATTCGTAAGGATGGGGAAGAAAAATTCGATTACTGTGAGCGCGGGAAGTTCCCGAGACGGTTAAACTCCGCAAACCCGGGCCTAGGGAACCTGCTCGATCCGCCAGGTATCGGTTTCGCTCCCACCTCCCTCTCCAAAGCCCCAGCGATGGCTTCCAGAGACCCAGTGCAGAAAACTCCCCTCTACCCGGAGGTTATCCAATCAAACCCCGACGCCCCCTCAAACCCTAAAGCTCCATCGTCGTCATCCTCCTCCAATCTCTACCCTTCCATTGACATGCGAGACCTCGTCGAGAATCTCTTTCCCGATCCCGGCGAGGAACCCCAGAATCCTAGTCCTAATGACCACCAGAGTTTCCCCTCGGCCCCTCCCGAGGCCACCCAAGAGGTCCTGATCAAGATCCCTGGTGCCATTCTGAACCTCATCGATGAGCACTATAGTGTCGAGCTCGCCTGCGGCGATCTGACCGTAGTACGTCTCCGACAGGGGGATAGCGTCGTCGCCGTCCTCGCGCGGGTAGGTGACGAGATCCAATGGCCGCTGGCTAAGGACGAGGTCTCCGTCAAGCTCGACGACTCTCATTACTTCTTCTCGTTCCGCGCGCCCAAAGAACACGGGTCCGGGTCCGATTCGAGCGACGAGGAAGAGAAGGGAGATAGGAATGACTCTGACGACTTGTTGAATTACGGGTTGACGATTGCGTCCAAAGGGCAAGAGAACCTGGTCAGGAAGCTAGATGGGATCTTCCAGAATTACAGTAGCTTCTCGGTGCAGAAGGTTTCAGAGAATGGGATGTTTAAGAAGGGAGAAGCATTGGACGGGTCGGTGGCTAAGGAGACTTCGCCTGCGGATTTGAAGTCGGAGAAGAAGAAGAAGGAGCAGATGGAGGAGCGATGCGCCGCGTACTGGACGACGCTGGCGCCGAATGTGGAGGACTACAGTGGGAAGTCCGCAAGGTTGATAGCAGCGGGGTCCGGGCAGCTGATCAAAGGGATATTATGGTGCGGGGACGTCACTGTGGAGAGGTTGAAGTGGGGGAATGAGGTTATGAAAAAAAGGATGAGTCCGGGATCCAAAAAAGAGATCGATCCCAAAACCTTAAAGCGGATTAGAAGGTATGCAGAAACACAAACCAAAAACCTTTATTTGTCCACTGAAAGGAAATCATATATTTGTGCCGATGCTGTGGCCCTGAAATTAGATGATATATATGCAAATTGGGAAGCAGCACCTGTAAAGTACGTATCAATTACTTGAAACGGAAATGGGAACCTATATAATATAACCAGGTGGCATATTTTTAAAAAGTTGGACAAAAAAATATTTCAATTGCTAGTGGTTTATTATTCTTGCGTCGGCAATGCGTTTGACCAGCTTAACAATTACAGCTAATACTGTTTTTGCTGGGTGGGTAGTTGCTAAATCTTGAGCTAAAGGTTAACCATTTAGGCGTGACTGTTATGCAGGGCTAAGCGGGTGACCAAAATGTCACAGAAAGTTGCAAATGGGGTCCTCTCTGGGGTTGTTAGAGTCGCTGGATTTTTCACAAGCTCAGTAGCAAATTCCAAAGCCGGCAAGAAATTTTTTAGCCTCTTGCCTGGGGAGATTGTGCTTGCATCACTGGATGGATTTAGTATGCTGATCGTCTCCAGCTCTTGATCTTATTTGTTAACAAATTGGCAGATATTTCTGAATGGCATTTTAAATTATCCTGCAGATTCTAGCTTAGAAGTTCATAACTTAGTTGTATAGATTTTTAGAACTGTTCTCCCCATTTTTTTTCTTCCTCACTGTTGCTTCCTCTTTGATACCACAATAGGAGCAAAATGGCACATATGATACGTTCAGGGCTTGGGGAAAAAATATGTATTATTAAAAGAGAGAAAGGATGAACTTGAAGAGTCAAGCAAGATGATGGCAGTCCATTTATACTTCATTGTATAACAACGGGTTTTGGGTGTTATTTCTCATAGTCATATTCAGGTGAAATGATAGGATGGTAGTGGTTTGGCCTTTTTCTCGAGTCCTTGAACCCTGGAAGGAAAAAGAATAAAAAATGCGGAAGGCAATTAGACAGGCAACCACGAGACACCCTGACATAACCAAAGAAGCAAAAAACGAAAACCGGAAAAACCTAAAACACTAAACTACTTATAATAGACTTTGACGGACTATATAAACAACTATGGCTGTAGATGCATCTCTCTCTAGGACTCCTAAATAATAAACTAAAAAGCTCCTAAAAGACTAGCCTGGAAGCGAAGATCTTTGGGACTCTTGTCAGTTGTCAAATGCAGGCAAGCAGGGAACCAGATAAGAAGAAAACAATATTATGGTGGTTTTCTCACCCTTACCCTTTGTGTAGTATGCAGCCCTAAGCGACAAATATTTAGCCAGTGACTTTGTTCTTCATTATTGATGTTTTAAAGATGTGATATCAATGCTTCTGTTAGTAATTTTTTCTTGATAGTGATTTGATTGCTGAGTTAAAAACATTCGTTTCATGTCTCCTTGTTTTTTTGTTTTTGTTTTTGACTTTGCGTGGTATTTGTGTTGCTAATATGTTTTAAATAGGCAAAGTATGCGATGCTGTTGAAGTTGCTGGAAAAAATGTCATGTCAACATCAGCGACTGTGACAACTGAACTCGTTACCCACAGGTAAAGTTCAGCTGATGTATGAAGGATTGAATTAAGTAGCATGCATAAGCTGATCCATGGAGGCATGCAAAATTAGTGATGTTGTACCTTTCAAGTGATTTGAGCTTGAAAGAAAAAATGACAAGCATTTAATGTTTGTTTCCTTGCAATCATGCTATAGTGTTATTTGCGGTGCATTACTTCCAGCATTTTCCCAGTTTAACCTATTTTGGCAACTAATAATTGGGCTCTATTCTTATTTTTAATAACTTTTCCAAATTCAGACCTAGTAGTTATAGCCCTTTGCAAATTTAGCGATGTTGCAAGACAGCGGTGGGTCATTATGCTCTACTGTTGACATTCGTCTCTGGATGATGCTTGTCCTGCAGGAATGGGGAAGAAGCAGGTCAGGCAACAAGCGAAGGGCTTGATGCTGCTGGCCATGCTATTGGCACTGCATGGGCTGCTTTTAAGATCCGGAAGGCATTCAATCCTAAGAGTGTCCTCAAACCTACTACACTGGCCAAGTCTGCTGCCAAAGCTGCAGCTGCTGAGAAGAAGGCTAAGAAGAAGTCTTAAGTAATTGCTAATAGGAAATTTGTGAAAGTGCAGCAGAGGTTTGCCTATTTACAAAATATACCTCTTGTTCTTCTTACTTAATGTAATTCGTTGCTGCTGCTGTTGTTGTTGTATAGAAGTCAATCTGTAGTTGCAGATATTGTTTATTCATTGCTTCAAAGAACAACAAAGCCTTGGTTTTGTGTGACATACAAAATGCGTGTGCTTATACAAGCTGGCCACAGGCCGTTTCCAAGAAGTTTTCGACAAACTGGTTTCTCAGAACTTCGAGGTACAATTGATATTTCATGGAATGAACTCAGTATAATCTAAGAAAATGGAAGCGTGGATGAAAAGGACCCATTTTTCTCTGTAATGGTGTTCCGCACTCAATAGTGGGATTGTGAGTTGGTGATAATGACTTACCCAAAGAACGAGGTGTCCTTAGTGATTGGGATCTTATCTCATATAATCAGTTTAACGGTATTTTTCCGGGGTGCTTTACCTACCTTTGTACCAGTGCGTGTAGGTAAGGATGATTGTATTTGTTTGGTAAGCAATGGGATGCCCAAACACACAAATTTTGTTCTTCGGAATGCCACTGCTTTTCCTTCCACTAGCATCAAAAGCATTCCATGGGCTTTTAGCATTTTGCTTCGTTCATTCGTTGGCACGCCTGTCCTTTCAGATGTTCTTCAAGGGCTCAAATCCTTCAGCCTTGCGATTATAAGTCCTGTCTAATCTTAAGAGTATCTGTCTTCCGTACAAGAAAAAAAAAATTCCTTCAACTGGCCTTCGGATGGTTAACGAAGTTCCCACATGGGCAAATTCTGTGAGCATGGGATCCAATGCTATGGACTATCTCCCAATCCTGCTGATGGGCCTATTGATCTCTTCTGTCGCCCAATATTCCGGAAAGGATCCTCTTGCAAATTAAGCTTGTTTCTTTAATTTCCTACAGTTCCGGTTGTATTTTGCTGTTGTCACGTGTGTGGCTTGTCATGTTCTCTTTACATGTTAATGAAATTGACTACTTGTTCCTAGGGGGGAAAAAACATGGAAATAAAGAAAAATGAATTCTCTTATGAACAGAAATGGTTTTCTGGCTATCTTTGGCTGTAAATTATTCGAGCACCGAGTTTGGTTGGAACATATGTGATGTGTTTCCCTGCTTTAATCTTACACCACAAAGCTCTCAATGGCTATGGACCTCTTAAAGTCTTAACAAGTGACGAATCAAATGCTGTTTTAGTGTCAACACCAATCAGATGCTAGATTTTCTAATATTCTTTTTATTCTGATTGTCTTCCTCAACATGTACTGCTTGCGACCGACTGATGACAGATTTTTGTATGTGTTTTCTCTTGATTGTTCTTTTTTTAGCTGCACTAATAATGCATTGACTAATTTCATCTGGGTTAGTGATAAAATTCATTAATGTATTGGCAATATCTAAACACTTTTATTAAATCTGTTAAGAATGAAACTTTTCCCTCTAAAGATATGCCTAAGATTTCAAATCAAATTGTTTGCTTCCCAAATGGATGGACTTTGAAATCTTCGTGTTGAAAGGCCACACGTGATTCTCAGAATAAGTGAAGCGTGTATGTACAAATCTAAGTAGGGGAATAAATTTTCTCAATCAAACAATGATTTAGCTGGGAAAAGAAGAGGCACAACTTTGCAAAAGAAGAAAACCTTGAAATTTTAAACTTCCCATCTCTATCTTACTTTAGTATACATGCTCGGAAGAAAGATATAAGGAAGAAATTCGATCTTTATGTGAGAGGGGATGTAACGAATTCACATAAAGTTTAGAGATTTATATTTTGAAAAATCAGCTTGTCAAGTGATCAAGGTGTCTCTAAGCTTATATGAAGTCATTACAGATATTTCCTAACCGATGTGGGACTGTTATAAGAAAAAGAAGTTTGGTGCTCTACGGATTCATCTTTTCCTTCCAATATTTTTCTGTACTCACTCATCCACGCAAAAATTAAACAAGAACAAAAAAGAGGTGGGTAGGGAAGATGAAGAAGAGGAAGTGCCATTGGCTGGTTCTTTGGAGAGAAAAGATCAGAAAACAGATCAGGATGAGGATAAGGTTTCTTAGTTTATAGGTAGATTAATTAGGACCCCAATTCTGGGTATAGGGTGGCTGTTTTTCATAAGCCATGACCAACAGTACGTACGTGCAGTATGGGGAAAATGGATTACTGATGTGGAGCACCATAACTGTGTTTCTAGACGGATTAGCCATGCCAAGTCAAGATACTCATTGCACGCCCAGCAAATTTTTCCGATTTCTTTAAGCCGCCCTCGCAATCTTTATCTAGTCTGCAATGCATTGTGATCAGCCACCCCCACTTGCTCCAAATAAATATTTAGCTACCACGTCGTCTATTGGGGATAAAAGGATTGTGGCCTCTAGCTTTCTTACTTAATTTCTATCGCCTTTGCCTTTGATTGGCTGCAAAGAAAAGTCTTGCAAGAAAGAAGTTCTCAGGGAGGATAAACTAAACAAAATAGTTACCCATTACAACAACGTTTTCCATAAGTATCTCAATGATGTGGAAAGTTAATTAGGTTTTTCATGATTTCGTGATGCATTATCCTTGTTAAATATACAAATGACTCTCCTCTTCTGAAGTTGCTGTTTGGAATCCCGGAATCCGCTAATTTGGAGGCCTACCACCCGGCTTCCAGTCTAAGCATACATACTTTCCATTCCATCCGAGGCTCTTTACTGCTGATCAGTCCGAGGTTTATAGGGTTTTTGGTTCACATAGGACAACCCCACACAATGTAACATTAATTGTTTATATTCATTAGTCCTTTAAGTAAAGTGTTTATGTCGTAATTTGGAAAATCATAGTCTAAAAGCTTCAGGTTTAGATCCGACCATATTACATTATTCATTAGATACTCGGATTAAGACTCGTGTTGTATCTATTTCGTTCTAATAAAAAGCATCTCTTGGAGAAAAACATTACTGTTCAGAAACCTAGAACATTGTTCTTGCATAATATTTTCCACACTGATTTGATATTTTTAGTTGTGGCAGAAAAATAATACAAGAAAAAAGGAAATTTAATCTATAATCCGTGGAGCAGATCTCTTAGAGTAGTGTGCACAAAACTGGCCCTATAGTCCTGTGCGCGGTAATCTGAGACTTGTCTAATGATAAGAATATCAACTCTACGCTTATATAACTTTAACTTGGTACGTCGAGCTCATAAAGGCGACCTCCCAACTATTAGGTTAGCGCCGAGAGAGCTATCATCGGCTCTTGTCTCGGCTTCTACCACTCATCCCTCTATATGTTACCCTTCTTTTCGTAGGATTGAACTTTCAACTTTGTACCACTAAAGGCTAACTCAGCATCGAATCCCCCACGACCGACCAAAAAACAACGCACATCATTGCACACCCAAAGGCCCCTCTGAGATTTTCAACTATGTACCCCCCTTAGTCGAAAGTGGACGGTCACTCATGACCCACTTTAAATCTCAAGTCTATGAGCCCCAAGTTTCCATCAATACTGAGCCAATGTGGACACAACACCTTGGTAAGTATGGCAGTGCTCTCTCTCTAGATCTATCTTATCTCTTGAGTTCTCGTTTTGCTGGTAGGGTCTATTGATGCTGGTCATAGAGTCATACCTGCATGGAGTTAGTCTTATCCAACTTCAGTTTTAATCTGCTCGATCTTTACTGGGTCATGCAACAAATCTCCTGAACCTGGAAAATAGGCATGCCATCCTAAACTAACAGCCAAGATCGGTGGAACCATAGGAAAAGATTCGTAAGTTTGTTTGTTCTAAGTTATGGGAATTGGAACCAAACAGTATATATGCTTGCACAGAGCCAAAAAATTAATATGCGTATTGATCTTTAAAAGAGGCAACTAGAGATATGGTTTTAAATTATGTCGATTGGATGGAGTGGAGGAATGAGCTAAATGATCCGTTTGGTTCAAATTAGTTGAGTTGATAACTAAGCTAAAGTCGATGGAAGATAGATAAGGCAAAGAGTGTTTGTTTTCTTATTTATTTAGACCGTGGATTTGGCACTCAGCAATCACTTTCTCTGCAATATGATGGGAAGTGCGAGCTCCACCGAGTTCACGCAAGTTCCATACAGCCACTGCAAGAGCTTACCTGGTCATTATTTCCTCAATTGCTTTGCCCATCTGATGGTGGCTTAAGCATTTTTAACCTTTTTCATGTTTAGGTACCCCCATTAAACGGTCGAAGTTGGCAATGAGTCATGGACGCTGTGGCAGAGTAATCACCTCCCCACTTTAGCAATTGGAACCAGGGGTTTGATCTCTGGCCTTTAGAAAGTGGGCAATGACACCAGTATTATATATCAAAAACTCCAACCCAAGAAGCTCTGTCTGTGCCGCACACATAGACACAAGAGAGACGCACGTAGTTTCTTGCTGACTCGTGCTTTATAGTTTCAGGAGGGAATGGCAGCAAATGCAGATGAAACTTACTCAGGAAGTTGTGAATGTTCACCGACTCCAAGCACATCAATGGGTACTCCTCTGAGAAAGGTGATGGATAGAATATCAGGTTTCGCCATTTCCTGGAGAAGGAGCGGCGCAGCTCCACGCTGTCGAAGAATCTTTCACAGGGACGTTGAACGACAAGACTTCCAGTATGCTACTACTCGTTGTCTCTCATCCTACTACAGTGTCTTCGTAGCTCGCCTAGCTATCATGGTTGGTGAACTTCTACCCCCACTATTAGTTGAGTTAAAGATTTAATCGTATATGCAGGTCGATCTGCTTGAATGAGTGAATTCTCCTCTTAGGTAGTGTAAAGATCAGCATAGATACTATGAGCTTGGTGCATGAAGAAAATGAGACTATGGGCATGAAGGTGTTGATCTGAGGAACATCACCTGCCCATGGGGATCATATCTGAATCACGTGTTGCTCATCTTTTAAGCAGTTTAGAGAATTCTCAGGTTGAATTGGAAAAAGTTGCATATGAAATGCAAAACCAAGTCTGTGTATCTGCAGTGGAACTGCATAACTCCCAGACAAGAGAACCCATTCTGCCATTGAAGTCATTTACTTTAGGGATTAGATGCTGCTAATTCTAGTTATGTCCCTGGTCCCCGTTACCCCCCACGCCCCACAAATAGGAATGCAACGTCTTTAGAAGATCATATTTGGTAAAACAAAAACTAAAAACTTATACATGTACACCCAAGTTTCACTTTGGTTCTCTGACAGATTGCTGTCATATTACAGGTCATGTTGGCCATTCTAATCGGGCTGCTAACCATATTAACTTGGCATTTCACGAAGATCTATACAACAAAATCACTCAATGGCTTAGCATTTGGCCTTCGAAATGAACTTCTACAACGGCCAGTTTTAAGGATGTGGAACATCTTGAATTCGACTTCTGAGATAACAACAGCTCAGCTTAAGCTGTCACAGTATGTGTTCAAACGGTACAACAAACCTGCCACTCATGCAGAACAAGTTGAGGTGGTTGTTAAGCTATTCATTATACTCTTACTATTTCTTCACTTGCATATTATATTTGAGACTATTTGGCAACATTGTGTATTTAACAATCGTTCAACTCTTAGCAGCTATATGAAGCTATGAGGGATGTAACATGGGCACTATTTTCAAGTCGTAAAGCCCTCAATGCAATAACTATCAACTATAGAAATGGCTTTGTCCAGGCATTCCATAGAGATCACAGGAGTAACAACACGTTCTACATCTACTCTGATCTTGTCAACTATTCAATCAGCGCCACTGGGTCCTATGAAAGCAATATGCTGTCATCACGTCAAGCTTGGACTGCTCAATCTATACATGGTAACATTTCTGCAATTTGGTATCAGGAACCCCTTGATCCCGTCACTGGTGACAAGATAGGAAAAGCAAAGCCAATCCCACCAGATGATCTGATCAATATCGCAGGCCTTTCACAAGTACCTGATGGTGTAGCTTCTTGGCATGTGGCAGTGAGCAAATATACTGATTCTCCCTTACTTTCAGCAGCACTGCCAGTCTGGGACCCTTCAAATGAAAGTATTATGGCTGTTGTGGGTGTTACTACGGCACTTTATAGTGTAGGCCAGCTTATGAAGGAGCTTGTTGAAGTCCACAGCGGGCATATATATTTGACATCCCAAGAGGGTTATTTACTTGCTACTTCCACAAATGCTCCACTTCTGACAAATTCAACTAAGGGGCCCCAGCTTAAGAGGGCCATTGATTCTGAGGATCCAGTAATACAGATGGGAGCTAGGTGGTTACAGAAAGCCTATGGCAACAACTTTTCTGTGAGTCATGAGGTTCATGCAGAGAATGCCAGGCTTGACAACGAGCAGTATTATGTTGATTCATTTTTCCTAAAACTAAAAAGGCTACCCTTGGTAAGTCTTGACCACCGTTCTAATCATTTCCTCAAGATTGAAATCTTAGGTAGTATATGTGTTAAGAAAATGGGAGGTGCTGGATGCCTGGTGGAACAAATTTGTATTCCAAGGCAATTCTATGTTTATTCATTGCTAAAACGAAAACACCATGAGGATTCTTCAAGTCTTCACTTTCATCTAAATACTGATGTTAAACTTTATGCAGGTGGGGGTCATCATCATTCCAAGAAACAATATAATGGGGAAGGTAGATGAGAGAGCCTTCAAAACTTTGGTCATATTGATATCTGCATCTTTATGTATCCTAGTCATTGGATGCATCTGCATCTTTATACTGACGAATGGGGTGTCCAAAGAAATGAAACTCAGAGCAGAATTAATAAGTCATCTCGATGCAAGAAGAAGGGCAGAGGCATCTAGCAACTATAAAAGCCAATTTTTGGCAAACATGAGGTCCGTAATTTCAACTTTTAGAAGCTACCGATATGTAATACCATGATGTGAGGTTAATGGTTAATGGATTCAATTAACAACACAGTTGTGTTGCAGTCATGAACTGAGGACACCTATGGCGGCAGTAATTGGATTGCTCGATATTCTCATTTGTGATGATTGCCTGACAAGTGAACAATATGCGACTGTTACACAGATTAGAAAATGCTCAACAGCTCTACTCCGGCTTCTAAACAATATACTGGATTTAAGCAAGGTGAGATAAAAAAAACACTCTTACTTCTTCTTTAATGAGCAATCCAAAAAGGATGTATCAACAGATCTTGACATAATGTACCAAAACAAGCTAGATAATACGTGCATAGTTAATGAGTGGAGAGAATTAGTTGATTATGAATTTACTTCCTAGAGAAATATTTTGGATTTGTGAGCAGCAACAAAGCTGCTATGAGATAAGTTTAGTCTACATGCTTCACTTCTGACAGTGCAAATAAAAATACTATACAGGTTGAATCCGGAAAACTGGTGCTGGAAGAAGCCGAGTTTGACTTGGGCCGAGAACTTGAAGGACTCGTGGATATGTTCTCTGTGCAGTGCATTAACCACAATGTGGAAACTGTTTTAGATCTCTCTGGTATGAAGCCAATTCTAAGTGGAAAACAAATCAAAATTAATGGTCAAAGATTACTTTGATGAGTTTATATCTGTTTCTGATGTGCAAATTCACTCTGTTTCCATGTTAGATGATATGCCAAAATTAGTTCGAGGAGACTCTGCTAGAGTTGTGCAAATATTTTCGAATCTCATCAGCAATTCTCTCAAGTTTACTACTTGTAAGTGCATCTACAAATAGCTATTGGCTAGCCTTAGTTTCACAGTGCTGCAGACTGTAATAGAAACTAAGAAAACTACGAAATAATGTAAATAGTGGCTATTTGGAATGCTCTCAGACTGAAATAGAATCTAAACTGAAATAGAACCTAAAAGAGAGGGAGAATGGGTGGGAGAGAGCTATTCGTTTCTAAAGAATCAACCAACCTCAATGTCTACCATACACTCAACCATTGTCTAGCTCTGTTGGTGACAAAGGGTAAGTTTGAAGATAATAAAAACAGTCTTAATTTCAGGTGAATATTTTTTGGAATTTGGAGCTACAGATGTTTGGGACCATGATTGAGAATAGTTTTGGTTGATTTTGTTTTTAGCTCAGGTATCTCGTAAGATATCATTTGCTCTTGGGGTCATCTGAGGCTTAATCTTTCATCTCCTATAAATATAGTATGTTCCAAAATTAGAATTCCTCCATTACTCATTTTGGTTCATCATTCAAGCTTAAGAGGCATGCATATATGTGTTACTTGATAGTGACTTTATCAATTAATAATACCAAGTACAAAGCAGGTGACTCTTCAATTGAGTCCTTGCAAAAGGTAAAGAAAGCCAAAAATCTTTTGGATCTCGGAATTTTTTTATTCATCTGGGTCATGCGTGGTATCTAAAGCAATATGGATAAAGGAATTCTGATGTTCCATTTAAGAGACAAGATTTTTAAACTAGGTCTATTGCCAACAATGATGATAATTAAGTGGCAACAAAATCTATATTAATATTAAACAATGATCATTTTTCTCAAGAAAGAAAGAATGAGCTTGCATATTGAATTTTCCTGAATGGCATACAGCGGGTCATGTCTTCATGAGGATGGTGTGAGAACTCAAATTGTTGCATTGACACCAAGAAGTTTACTCTCGATCAGAAGAAATCAAGGGCTGCACATAGGACAAAGTTTAAACAACAGGGAGCTCATACAAAGAAGGCCTGCAAGAAAGACAACAAAATGATCCTTCGGTTTGAAGTTGATGACACTGGCTGTGGTAGGAATCTTGAAACTTCATGAACTCATTGCAAAATTTCTCATATAAGTAACAATTAGTTCATATTTTGTAGGTATTGATCCAAGCAAGTGGGAATCTGTATTTGAAAGCTTTGAGCAAGCAGACCCCTCAACGACAAGAACGTAAGTGAAATGAACAAGGTTCACCATTCACAAACAAATCTATGATTGTCTCTAACATGCAGCCTAATTTCTTTTGTTGAGGTAGCAGAATCAAAAATAGAATCCATATGTCCGACAATATGAGCAATTTGGATACAAAAAATTAAGAACTGAAATTTCTAGAAATAACTTTGGAAACATCTTGCTAATTTCAGGCATGGAGGCACTGGTCTTGGATTATGCATAGTACGGACCTTGGTGAGTGAAATCCTCTTGTATGTTTTATGAGGCAGCCTAATTTCTTTTGTTGAGGTAGCAGAATCAAAAATAGAATCCATATGTCCGACAATATGAGCAATTTGATACAAAAAATTAAGAACTGAAATTTCTAGAAATAACTTTGGAAACATCTTGCTAATTTCAGGCATGGAGGCACTGGTCTTGGATTATGCATAGTACGGACCTTGGTGAGTGAAATCCTCTTGTATGTTTTATGAGGCATTGCATATAAATGCACCACAAAAACCACACATGTTGAGTCTCGTCCATCAGGTGGTAGCTTTATAGATTTTCTAATTGGTTTTGGAATTCCTGATGACAAAATGAGTCATGAGGAGATGCAGGAAGGTGTGAATATATAGCTTTTATTAGTGTGTGAGAGGCAGAAGACAAAAATTTGTCTCAGCAAGAGTTAGCATTAAAGCATCATTGGGTGCACTAGTGTGCTGGATTTCAGATAAAGCTTGTAATACATGCTGTTGATAGTGGATTTGATGTGGACTCAGGTACTTGGCTGAGCCACGTAACAAATTTTTCTGGTGGCTCTCGCTATTGGATTTTTTCTGTGTTTTTATGCATGCATGAGCACACACAAATTCCGAAATTATTTGTACCCCTAGGCCATAAGCTGCATGTCTACAACTTCGTAAAATAAGACAGCAACTCTTAAATGACTCTACCATGTTGTGGGGAGAAAATAAAAGGACATCTCACTATGCTCTAGCTTGTATGCTCCGATGCACTACATAATGTGAATCTCTTTGTCCACTTATAATGATACTGCTGATGGCAGGTTAACAAAATGGGTGGAGAAATCAAGGTCACAAAGAAGGAGGGCCCAGGAACTCTAATGCAGCTGTACTTGCTTCTTACTGCACCTGTCGATGGCATAGAACATCATTGTCAAGTCGATTTTGCGAAGCATAGTTTGGTTGTGAGTAAAATTTCCTTTCTTCCGACTACTGTATGAAAACTCTTGCGCAGTGGAATGATGCATTTGTCATACATAAAGAGCTTATATTTGAATTATCACTGTAGGTGCTGCTTGCACAACGTGGCAGCATGGGTACATTGATTATGTCACAGTGGCTGCATAAGATTGGAGTGCTCCCTGTGGTAGCATCTGAATGGAATGAACTGACACAAATTCTTCGCGAAATCTTCCACGCTAGAAGTTCATTTCGTAATAATGGCTTTGATGAACAGCGTTCACTAAGCGAACCCTTGAGGTCTCAGGCACTGAGCGTACAAGACATGAGGAATCCAGTTGTCATCATCATTGTCGATGTAGGACTACTTGACTTGAGCACAGACATATGGAAGGAACAACTGAACTTTCTTGATAGTTACTTTGGGAAAGCAAATTTTGCATGGATGCTTAATCATGACACTTCCAATGCCATAAAGATGGAGCTCCGCAGGAAAGGGCACATATTGATGGTTAATATGCCACTTTACAAGGCAAAGATGATCCACATTCTGGAGACAGTCATAAAGGAGAGAAATCTTGAATTGCAGAAAAGAAGTTCAACTGCTTCAGGAACTACCAAAGAGGGTGATCTGGGTGAATGTCTTGAGATCGATCCCACATCCTTTGACATCGCCAGCTCCGATGATTCTGACATGTTGGAAACGGACAGCTCGAATCCTGTAAGTGGGTCTCAGACTGGGGAAAAACGAGGAGAGAGTATTAGAAAACCCTGTTCTTCAGGATACCAGAAAAGTAACAACTGCTTAGTTGAACTCACTCGTGTTTATTCACAGGAAAATTACTCAACAGAAAGAGATCCATGTCAAGTCAGGCCCAATTCTCACCTTGTTGAAGATGAAGACCAAAAGCTCTGCACACAACAAGCATTCCTCTCGACAGAATCCCCAGCTGAATATGCTACACACCGGGAGAAACGTTTGGTTAGCAGCTGTCCTACAGCAAAAAGTAATTTGTGTTCAAGTAAAGCTGCGGATAAAAAGAAGTCTCTTGAAGGCCTTCGAATACTGCTTGCAGAAGATACCCCGGTACTGCAGAGAGTTGCAACCATAATGCTGGAAAAAATGGGGGCTACAGTTATTGCTGTCGGAGATGGAGTTCAGGCAGTAGATTCCCTGAATAGCATGCTAGGCAAAGAAGATTGTAGAAGGGCATCTGTCTTCGAAGATAGAAACACGCTATCACAAACAGAGAATGGGGATTCTCTTCCATATGACTTGATCCTTATGGATTGCCAAGTAAGAATCTAATGCACTGCTGTCTTGGTCATCTTAGTTATCAAAACACATAGGAAATCAAAGAATAAGAAGGATAAAAAATTGATGTTGTTGGAATTTCAAGGGTGCAGTTCTTGCTAGAGACTAGAACTAGAAGCATTTTTAAAAGGACTACCAAAGAAACATCTCCTCAGTTCTTTTTTCCAATTGGCCATTAACTTTGTTGGTTAAGTGAATGTGCTTAGATTGACACATGTTCTGAACCCTTCTGTCTTCCTGTAAACAGATGCCAAAGATGGATGGTTATGAAGCAACAAAAATAATTAGGAAATCAGAAGCTGGAACTGGGTTACACATTCCCATTGTCGCACTGACAGCCCATGCAATGTCATCAGATGAAGCCAAATGCTTGGAGGTGGGCATGGATGCTTACCTAACAAAACCAATTGACCACAAGCTGATGGTGTCCACCATTCTTTCACTCACTAAAAGAGCAGGCCTAGCTTTCATGTCGAGCGAAAGCTAACTAACCAGTAGCTTGTGCAGCCTTTGGATGCAAAAAATTTCACAGCAGTTTTGAGAAAATGTAGTGTTATATGCAACCCATGGATGTATATATATGAGTTTCCACTTAGGATCATAAGGGATCCAAGTCCGGCATATAGCACATGATTCAATGCAATGTTGAACTAAAAAAAGGTGCTCACTTACGATTAAAAAGGTGTGATTGAGTGAGCACCTTTTTAATTTTTCTGAGCAGATAGCATCGTTAGATTGACTACACAACCATGTTAAAGAGGGGTGAAAGAACCCTAAAAAACCCCTCAAATTAGACATTACAGGGCTGAAAATATAAATATGTTCCATTAATTATATCTTCCATTTTGCAAGACTCTTCTCTAAATTAGTCACGCCCACTCAAAGGTTGACTGCTTTTGGGACATATATTTAGATGACATTGTTAGATTGGTATCTTTTATAATTTTCTACTTGAATGATATGGTGCAATTTAGGAAAATATAGACACAATAGTGAAGGGTCCACTATTTAAAGTTGCATATGTAATATTTCGAGTTTCATGCGCTAGGGCTGTTTAAAAAACCCAATGTCTCAAACTGGAACTGACCCCATCGAGTCGACTTAAGTCCGGTTCAGGTTTTGTTTATTCATTCTGACAAATTTTGGGGTCGAATTTGAGTTTGTGGAGCACATTCCAAAAAACCTGAACCTGAATATTACAATTCTATGCATTATTCTAAAAAATATAGTACATAACATTCTTAGCCCAAAAAAAATTAGTCCAAAACGTTTTGGGCTTATAATATAATGTTTTATATATATATATACCCAATGAAACCCGATTCTGAACCCGGTTTGGTTAGTTCGAGTTAGTTCGAGTTAATGTCAGGTTTTATTTTTCTTGCTCTGACGGAATGAGAGAAACTCGAAAAGCTCAGCCCTAACATACATCTTATAATAGAGTGTACATGTCGTGTCTATCTTTCTGAATTACATAATACAATTTAAATTAAAAAATTATAAATAATCCTGACCCAACATTATTTAGAACTAAAACTAAAACGAGAAATGGTGTTCTAAAATGTTCAAAACGTCGGACGCTGCTTGGGGTCCAGGAAAAGAAAAGTCTGTGGAAAAGAAAAAGAAAAATATATAATAAAGAAGAATTTACGTGTCTGACACGAAATGACTAAAGTATCCCCATGATGCCTTAACTGCAAATAGCAGTGCCTTGTGTGCAGCAGATCACCCGAAAAGAGAGACGCTCTTTCAGAGTCAGTGCCTTGTCGCTTAAGAAGAATAACGAGAAGAACAAAAAAAAAAGAGGAGCTGCTAGGAGAGCGAGATCGAGACAAGCGAAGGAGAAGATGGCGAGGTACGACAGAGCAATAACAGTGTTCTCACCAGATGGGCATCTGTTCCAGGTCGAGTACGCTCTCGAAGCCGTGCGCAAGGGAAACGCCGCCGTCGGCGTCCGCGGCACCGACACCATCGTCCTCGGCGTCGAGAAGAAGTCCACAGCCAAACTCCAAGACTCCAGGTTTCTCTCTCCTTCGCGATTAAATTAGAATCATAATGGTTGAGATTAGCAGTTGATCTCCCTTCCTGAGCTACTAGATGAGACTAGGGTTGGGGTTACGGTTAGCGTTGTTTCAAGCAACATGTTTTTCTATTGTTACAATAGGATTTAACAAAAGGAAAATTTTGGAAAAAATTCCTATATTCGATTAATTTTAGTCAAAAGATCAGTTCGTAAGTTTTCGTATGCCCCACAGTTTGTTATCGATTCAACGTTTTGCTCGTTTAGATTGTCAATAACACCAAAATGCCACGCATAGGCATTTGATGAGTTACGCAATCCCTCAAACAAACAAGTCGTGAGTGTCATTGGAGATAGATAACTCTAATCTGAGGTAAATATGATTTGTGTGTGTGTGAAATCTTGGATTACCCATATAAATGTTGGTGATACCAGTTGAGAATCCTCTTTAGATTAGAACCACCAGAACAAAGTGTTGGTTTTTTCGGAGTCTTCTTCAAAAGATGGGATGATTAAAACCCTCCAGTTTCTGATATTTATCTGACTCTTGGATATGAGTTAAGAAGACACTGATAGTATTATCTAAGAAATCTTTTGGATTACACAGCCGAAGGTGTTTGTTATGACAGTGTTGATGTGGCTAGCAACGCTGACCTAGTTTTCTCAGGGACTTCAAGAATGCATCCTTGTCGACAGTGTTGCTTACTGACTTCTTAATCTTTATATTTGTTCATTTCACATTATCGTTTCTAGGTTTACCAGTCTTCTGACGAGTCTGCTGCTTATTTTACAGATCAGTTAGGAAAATTGTAAATCTGGATGATCACATTGCACTAGCTTGTGCTGGACTCAAGGCAGATGCTCGCGTTCTAGTAAACAGGGCACGGATTGAATGTCAAAGCCATAGGCTTACCGTTGAGGATCCGGTGACTGTTGAGTACATTACTCGTTACATAGCTGGTCTTCAACAGAAGTACACACAAAGTGGGGGTGTCAGACCATTTGGCCTTTCTACTTTGATTATTGGCTTTGACCCCTATTCTGGTGCACCAGCATTGTATCAGACAGATCCTTCTGGGACATTTTCAGCTTGGAAGGCCAATGCAACTGGTAGAAACTCTAATTCGATACGAGAGTTTCTGGAGAAAAACTATAAAGAAACTTCCAGTCAAGAAACAGTGAAGCTTGCAATCCGTGCATTGCTTGAGGTAAATTCTTTCGGGCTATCTCTTCTATCTTAAAAACACTCTCCATTAAATCTCTTTCTTGTTGCAAAGTGTCCTCTTCTCCATATGTTCTGGGGTGCGCTGACTGTGTTACTTTTTGTTTTCATACAATTTGTAGCACTCGTAATTAACTGGCTTACGCTGTTATTATGTATACCAAAGGTACTGTCCCTTGTGTTCTGCTTGTGTTTGTGGTCCTGACATTCAAGATGACCCTCTGGGCGGTTAGTAGTATGTAAAAATTATATTGCTTATTATCATAGGACGACCTCCACTCTATTATCATTGAAGACAGGACATAATTCATTCATCTGGTTTATATAATATTCAGCACCTAGTAAGTATTCTATCTGTATTTGACTATTGTTCAATTCGTTGCCTGAAAGAACTTGATTTAGCATTCACTCATGCAACATTCCAAAATCTGTACCTTGTGAAAATTGGGGAAGTTTTGATGTTGTGTTGCTCCTTTTCCTGGCTATGTGGTTAACATGGTTTACAAGGTATAGCCTCACGGTTCAATTGTAGAGTTCTGAGGGGGCAATCTATGTCTACTGAAGAAGGGGCTTCTTTTCGCCTCCAACCTGGGACTACATATTTGTAAGATGCTATATTGGCAGGTCTTTCTTCTTTTTTTGGGATGGGAGCCACATAGGTGCCTCTGTAGATTTGATGTTCCTTTGTAATGCCTAGGGTACAGATGTGCTTTTTTATCCTTAGTTTCAAACTACATTCAGGTAACATCTGTATTTTTTCTTGTTGTGCCTAAACTACAAGATCCTTAGTTTCAAGATACATAATACATTTAGGTAATGTACCTGTAATACACATGCATAATAATCAGATGTTTGTTCTTAGCCATTATCTTGTTCTGTGCATTATCTTGTTTGGTCTTGCTTGTGAGAAAAAAGAAGATTTGAGCCCAACGAAATTCGTGTTTCAAATTGTCAATTTTTGTGCTTGTCAGTAACTCATGCCAATCTAATATAATAGAGTGGAGCTGGTTCTCTATCTATTAGAGACACTCAGCAAGATAGAGTGGCAGAGGTAGAATACATGGATTCATGATCTGTTACATCCATCCATCCTGTGATTGTGAATCAACAGAACCCATGCATGAGCAAAGCATATATTTATCTACGGACATATAGTTCTGATTTATGTTTTTTTGTGTGTTTAGGTTGTAGAGAGTGGGGGAAAGAACATAGAAGTTGCTGTGATGACTAAGGAGCATGGTCTGCGGCAACTCGAGGAAGCTGAGATTGATGCTATTGTCGCCGAAATTGATGCAGAGAAAGCAGCTGCTGAGGCTGCAAAGAAGGCCCCTATGGCCCCTCCAAGGGATACATGATCACATTTTCTCTCTATTGTTTGTTTGCTTGCTTTTTGTTCATGCACTATTTGCAATGGTCTGTGGAATTGTGTTTGGTACCTTCTGTTAAACTGATTTGGGTACCGTCAAGATTATTTAGTCCTCAGCTCTAGACTAATTGGAACATAGCCGCTTGAACTATGAAAATGGCAATCGAGGATGACAGTTTGCCTTGACGGTCGGTTATAGGTGGTTTTTTTCCCTTTAACAACTGATCTCCCACCAATGATGAATCGAATTGCAAACTTCCGTTTTCGACAGAGATGATGGTAAACGACATACGATAAGTAGAATTTCAAACTTTCTTTTTGGCGTTTTGACTCAAAGGAATAACACTAAACTGAAAGACATGACAGATATGGTACAAGTTTTGTTTTTTTTTAAGGTAAGTAAATCGTACAAGTTACCAATGAAAATTTTAAGATGATTTGAATAAATATTTGATATTTATTATAATAAAAAATAATAATTTAATAAAAAGAAATATTATATTATAATTATTTTATTATGTTAAAATTTTAAAACGTCTAAAATTTTAATAAACAAATATATTGCACGAATGAATTTTTTTTTATATTTATTATAATAAAAAAATAACAATTTAATAGAAAGAAAAATTATATTAATTATAATTATTTTATTACGTTACAATTTTGAAACGCATAAAATTTCAGTCTTTGCCAAGCAGGTAATTAGGACAAAATGAGTTGTTTTCCGAGGCAGGCTTCTTTCATGGGTTCTGTAAGTTGAAGCCCAAAAGATCTGCAATATTTTAAAATTATTGGCCCAAAATGTAAAAAGACAGAACATATTTTAGCCCATGCAGGTCTCGAAGGTCGCTGTAAGTCGAAGCCCAAAAGATCTGCAATATTTGAAAATGGTTTAGCCCAAAAGGTTTTTTAAAAGAGAGAAGATATTTTGGCCCATGCAGGTCTCGAACCTGCGACCTTCGCGTTATTAGCACGACGCTCTAACCAACTGAGCTAATAGGCCAGTTAATCGATATCTGCAACTAGTTTTATTTGACTATATACATAACGTTCTCTTTCTCCTTCCCTCTAAAGATAGGTGTATAGGTCGAGCAATATACGATAGTTGAAAAGGTAATCATCGGTGGAGTTCCGGCTATGAAAGAAGATTACGAGGTATGATTATATTACAATGGTATTTACTTATATGGTCGTGCAAGAATCTTTGTTCTGTTTCAGCTTTCGACTATCCCCCAATCTACTCAACAGCACAATCTCTCGATCAAACCCTACTCAGAAATACAAAAATAAAAAATGGACCTGTTTTGTGAAGAAAAATCGGGGTAGTGTCCCTTTGAGATTTATTTTTCAATATGATAAAGAGTATTTTCTGTGTGTATATTTCTAAGATGTACTTCACGATTTGCCTTGTTTAGCTTGAAAACTAATTATGCTATGATTGAAAAAGGCGAAACGGAATCGAAGCTTTGCTTATAATTGGGTAATTCAAAGGCCTTTTCCAAATGCTGCAAAAGCTGCTGTTTGGTTCTCAGGGTGAATGAGGGAAAGGAAGGCAAATCCTTTCTTCTGGCCATTTTGTGTCCTCTTGGCCTACCAGTGGTTAAAGCATTGTGTTGATAGTTTTACGTGTAGTTTTGTTCGAGTTGCATCAAGTAACCCGTGGCTGGTGTCATATGGGCATGTGCCATGTGCGTGTTTGTAGCGTGTTCATGTTTCGAATTCATCCCCTTGTAGTATTTGATGTTTCCTTTCATTCATTGCTTTTTCTTGTTCTTTCTCAAATGACGAGGAGTCATTTTACTCAGACCGTATTCAGACCATCTTACCATTTTGGGTTTGTGTGCTTATAAATTTAAGGGCACTATAAGGTTTAAATCCTGAACAATATGTCTTACAAGAAACATGTACGGAGGAACCGTTGCCAAAAAGAAGAGTAAATCTCCCTTTGTTGCTTGTGCTTTGTGCCTTAGTTTGGTCCTTACTTCAAAAGAAGACAGAAGAAAAGAAAAGGGGTGATCTCCAAATGAATATGTTGTGCTTGATGGAACTATTAGCTTGTCTTACCATCTATATGTTCTTCAAGACAGAGAGACCTGTAGTGGACCATCTGCAATATCAAGTACAGAACATTGGAAAGAAACAGATATATGGGGGATTGGGGCAAATCTGTATTACATATGATGATGTACGCAAACCTATTCACACACATCCCCAATACTGATTATACTCACTTATGGAAAAATTATGTGCAAGTACATGTTTCCGATAATGATTTGGGTAATTATGACCATTATCCATCTTATCAAGCTTTACAAACGAGATGGTGACAGGCTTGGGACAATAATAATCAGATATTTCTGTATCTCATGAGCTACAGTATATGTTTAACCAGCTAGTAATGTGGAAGGGTTATATCAGCTACCCTCATATAATTAGATTGGTCGCATAAGTCCTCTGCTACTCTTTTGTCTCCCATCTTTAGCCATTCCAATTTATTTGAGTAGAATTAAATTGCAGATTGAAGAGAAAAAGCAAGCTGCTGCTGATGTTCTGTTTCAATATTCAAAATTTGTGATGGCGTGCATTGGCAGTCAAGTCCGGCCTTGCGACTTGAGGTTGCATTTAATGAAGGTAATTTGGAGATTCCTGTTAATTTACCCATCAGGAAGAGTAGCAGTTATATTTGTTTCTTCAATTTAGTGACGATAAATCTGTTGCTTTCCCTTGTGGAGAAATGCTAACAAGAACCATAGGCCAGTAGTAGTTCAATCTAATGGAAAGCATAGGCCTGTGACCCAAAGCCCTTGCTGATTGTTGCCAATTTCACGATTTTAACTTCCTTTCTTGTACCCCTTCAGGAGATTTCTGGAATGCCTACTTCTCTAAAGAGAGAATCATCGGCGCAGGTAGCAGCTTCTCCTGATGCAATGGGTGAGTCATCAAGCTCAGGTACAGCTAGACTTGATAAACCAGACAGTTTTCGAGCACTATAGTTTGAAGCAAAGTTGCAGGCATTTGCTATTTGGGGTCTTTGGCAGCCTCGTTCGTGCATAGCGTTCGGGTGTTGCTGAGGGATTTGTATCATGTATTTAACATAGCTGAACTTGATGGTTTAGTTCTTATGTAGATGTATAATTGACTTTGTTGCTATAAAAACTCCTCAAGGTATTTTCTCTACCCCTTCTTGCCCTGAAAAAAGCAGTGGCATCTTGCATCCTTAAACCGATACAATCTTTCAGCTAACCTAGCCTCCTCGGGACCAACAAGAGGCAGTAGAGGGAATATTTACGTGTTGTTCATCGACTATGCCTTTCGGCATATGATCTTAGGCTCTGATTCACCCTCCGTGGACAAACTTTACTAACACTCTCGTGTGGCAGGACCCGTGGGTCGTAGGTATGCCTAATTTTTTACCTCGCCCACGCACCACTGTTAGGCCTGAATGGATCAGTGATCAGGTTAGTTCTCTTATATCTCCCATTTCCCATCAATGGGATCGGGCTCTCTTGTATGAACGCTTTGATGATGTCACCATTTCTCATATTTTTCAACTACCTGCTCCTATGCTTGGTCATTTCGATCGTTGGGTATGGCCTTTAGATGCTTCTGGCCAGTATTCCACTAAGTCTATGTACCACTCTCTCCTTCCTCCCTTGGCAGCTAGCCCCCTTAGTATTCAGCAATGGAAGAAACTATGGAAGCTTCCTCTTCATGCGCATTTGGGCTTATTACTATGGAAATTGGCTTGGAACCTTCTTCCAACTCGTGCTCGTATTGATTTGATTATTCACAGAGAAGCATTGCCTACTAGTCTCTGCTCCTTTTGTCATGCCCAGGTTGAACACATGAATCATTTATTTTTGGAATGTATTATCAGCCGCATCATTTGGCGGGAAGCTCCTTGGCCGATTATGATTGATCGCTTTGCGAACCTCCCTATTACTTCTTGGCTTTCCGTTATTCTTGATCCCTCTGTTATTGCTATTCCTCTCACTGATCACCATTATTTCCAATTGTATTCAGTCATTGCTATTGATCTTGTTTGGTTTGAAAGGAATCAGATTGTTCATGGCTATCTCCTTTATCCTTCTCTCTGCTAGTTGCTCGCATCCACCAGACTACCCTTCGTCATTTGGAGGCTTGGCGGGTCCATCATCCAATTTTTTCGGCTGTGTGGCAACCTCCTCCCTTGGGTGCTTTCAAAATCAATGTGGAAATAACGACTAGATCTTCTTTCTCTATGGCTGCTTGTGTTTGTCGTGATGATTCTGGGCTGATCATTTATGCGGAGACTCGTCGTCTTCAATTGGTGGATCCTACTGTTGGCGAGGCTGAAGCTTTATGGCTTGGGTTCTTAGCGGCAGCTCATCTATCATTGGATCGTGTCTATTTTGAGGGGGATTCCCTGATCGTCATGGATGCTGTTCACCAAGACATTTCTGCTTGTCCTTGGAAGCTGGCCAAGAGAATCTACACTACTTCAAAAAAACACAGACACAAAAAATTGCCATTATTTCTCGGATTAAGGAGAGATTGCAGGCTCATCAGTTTTTTTCTTGTTCTTTTATTCATAGAAGTGCAAATCGAACATCGTCTTGCCCAATGGGCTGCTATGGGAAGGTAGCTTTCCCGAATTTTGTGGGCACAAGTAATTTTAAGGGTTCTCTTCTATCTTAAAAACACTCTCCATTAAATCTCTTTCTTGTTGCAAAGTGTCCTCTTCTCCATATGTTCTGGGGTGCGCTACTGTGTTACTTTTTGTTTTCATACAATTTGTAGCACTCGTAATTAACTGGCTTACGCTGTTATTATGTATACCAAAGGTACTGTCCCTTGTGTTCTGCTTGTGTTTGTGGTCCTGACATTCAAGATGACCCTCTGGGCGGTTAGTAGTATGTAAAAATTATATTGCTTATTATCATAGGACGACCTCCACTCTATTATCATTGAAGACAGGACATAATTCATTCATCTGGTTTATATAATATTCAGCACCTAGTAAGTATTCTATCTGTATTGACTATTGTTCAATTCGTTGCCTGAAAGAACTTGATTTAGCATTCACTCATGCAACATTCCAAAATCTGTACCTTGTGAAAATTGGGGAAGTTTTGATGTTGTGTTGCTCCTTTTCCTGGCTATGTGGTTAACATGGTTTACAAGGTATAGCCTCACGGTTCAATTGTAGAGTTCTGAGGGGGCAATCTATGTCTACTGAAGAAGGGGCTTCTTTTCGCCTCCAACCTGGGACTACATATTTGTAAGATGCTATATTGGCAGGTCTTTCTTCTTTTTTTGGGATGGGAGCCACATAGGTGCCTCTGTAGATTTGATGTTCCTTTGTAATGCCTAGGGTACAGATGTGCTTTTTTATCCTTAGTTTCAAACTACATTCAGGTAACATCTGTATTTTTTCTTGTTGTGCCTAAACTACAAGATCCTTAGTTTCAAGATACATAATACATTTAGGTAATGTACCTGTAATACACATGCATAATAATCAGATGTTTGTTCTTAGCCATTATCTTGTTCTGTGCATTATCTTGTTTGGTCTTGCTTGTGAGAAAAAAGAAGATTTGAGCCCAACGAAATTCGTGTTTCAAATTGTCAATTTTTGAGTAACTCATGCCAATCTAATATAATAAGTGGAGCTGGTTCTCTATCTATTAGAGACACTCAGCAAGATATGGCAGAGGTAGAATACATTGATCTTTACATCCATCCATCCTGTGATTGTGAATCAACAGAACCCATGCATGAGCAAAGCATATATTTATCTACGGACATATAGTTCTGATTTATGTTTTTTTGTGTGTTTAGGTTGTAGAGAGTGGGGGAAAGAACATAGAAGTTGCTGTGATGACTAAGGAGCATGGTCTGCGGCAACTCGAGGAAGCTGAGATTGATGCTATTGTCGCCGATTGATGCAGAGAAAGCAGCTGCTGAGGCTGCAAAGAAGGCCCCTATGGCCCCTCCAAGGGATACATGATCACATTTTCTCTCTATTGTTTGTTTGCTTGCTTTTTGTTCATGCACTATTTGCAATGGTCTGTGGAATTGTGTTTGGTACAATTATTTAGTCCTCAGCTCTAGACTAATTGGAACATAGCCGCTTGAACTATGAAAATGGCAATCGAGGATGACAGTTTGCCTTGACGGTCGGTTATAGGTGGTTTTTTCCCTTTAACAACTGATCTCCCACCAATGATGAATCGAATTGCAAACTTCCGTTTTCGACAGAGATGATGGTAAACGACATACGATAAGTAGAATTTCAAACTTTCTTTTTCTTTTGACTCAAAGGAATAACACTAAACTAAAAGACATGACAGATCAAGTTACCAATGAAAATTCATTTGAATACCTACCACGAATGGATACGTGTAAAATTTCAGTCTTTGCCAAGCAGGTAATTAGGACAAAATGAGTTGTTTTCCGAGGCAGGCTTCTTTCATGGGTTCTGTAAGTTGAAGCCCAAAAGATCTGCAATATTTTAAATTATTAGCCCAAAATGTAAAAAGACAGAACATATTTTAGCCCATGCAGGTCTCGAAGGTCGCTGTAAGTCTAAGCCCAAAAGATCTGCAATATTTGAAAATGGTTTAGCCCAAAAGGTTTTTTAAAAAGAGAGAAGATATTTTGGCCCATGCAGGTTTCGAACCTGCGACCTTCGCGTTATTAGCACGACGCTCTAACCAACTGAGCTAATAGGCCAGTTAGCATCTAGTTTTATTTGACTATATACATGCGTTCTCTTTCTCCTTCCCTCTAAAGATAGGTGTATAGGTCGAGCAATATACGATAGTTGAAAAGGCATCGGTGGAGTTCCGGCTATGAAAGAAGATTACGAGGTATGATTATATTACAATGGTATTTACTTATATGGTCGTGCAAGAATCTTTGTTCTGTTTCAGCTTTCGACTATCCCCCAATCTACTCAACAGCAAATCTCTCGATCAAACCCTACTCAGAAATACAAAAATAAAAAATGGACCTGTTTTGTGAAGAAAAATCGGGGTAGTGTCCCTTTGAGATTTATTTTTCAATATGATAAAGAGTATTTTCTGTGTGTATATTTCTAAGATGTACTTCACGATTTGCCTTGTTTAGCTTGAAAACTAATTATGCTATGATTGAAAAAGGCGAAACGGAATCGAAGCTTTGCTTATAATTGGGTAATTGAAAGGCCTTTTCCAAATGCTGCAAAAGCTGCTGTTTGGTTCTCAGGGTGAATGAGGGAAAGGAAGGCAAATCCTTTCTTCTGGCCATTTTGTGTCCTCTTGGCCTACCAGTGGTTAAAGCATTGTGTTGATAGTTTTACGTGTAGTTTTGTTCGAGTTGCATCAAGTAACCCGTGGCTGGTGTCATATGGGCATGTGCCAAGCGTGTTCATGTTTCGAATTCATCCCCTTGTAGTATTTGATGTTTCCTTTCATTCATTGCTTTTTCTTGTTCTTTCTCAAATGACGAGGAGTCATTTTACTCAGACCGTATTCAGACCATCTTATATAAATTTAAGGGCACTATAAGTGTATGTCTTACAAGAAGCATGCACGGAGGAACCGTTGCCAAAAAGAAGAGTAAATCTCCCTTTGTTGCTTGTGCTTTGTGCCTTAGTTTGGTCCTTACTTCAAAAGAAGACAGAAGAAAAGAAAAGGGGTGATCTCCAAATGAATATGTTGTGCTTGATGGAACTATTAGCTTGTCTTACCATCTATATGTTCTTCAAGACAGAGAGACCTGTAGTGGACCATCTGCAATATCAAGTACAGAACATTGGAAAGAAACAGATATATGGGGGATTGGGGCAAATCTGTATTACATATGATGATGTACGCAAACCTATTCACACACATCCCCAATACTGATTATACTCACTTATGGAAAAATTATGTGCAAGTACATGTTTCCGATAATGATTTGGGTAATTATGACCATTATCCATCTTATCAAGCTTTACAAACGAGATGGTGACAGGCTTGGGACAATAATAATCAGATATTTCTGTATCTCATGAGCTACAGTATATGTTTAACCAGCTAGTAATGTGGAAGGGTTATATCAGCTACCCTCATATAATTAGATTGGTCGCATAAGTCCTCTGCTACTCTTTTGTCTCCCGTCTTTAGCCATTCCAATTTATTTGAGTAGAATTAAATTGCAGATTGAAGAGAAAAAGCAAGCTGCTGCTGATGTTCTGTTTCAATATTCAAAATTTGTGATGGCGTGCATTGGCAGTCAAGTCCGGCCTTGCGACTTGAGGTTGCATTTAATGAAGGTAATTTGGAGATTCCTGTTAATTTACCCATCAGGAAGAGTAGCAGTTATATTTGTTTCTTCAATTTAGTGACGATAAATCTGTTGCTTTCCCTTGTGGAGAAATGCTATCAAGAACCATAGGCCAGTAGTAGTTCAATCTAATGGAAAGCATAGGCCTGTGACCCAAAGCCCTTGCTGATTGTTGCCAATTTCACGATTTTAACTTCCTTTCTTGTACCCCTTCAGGAGATTTCTGGAATGCCTACTTCTCTAAAGAGAGAATCATCGGCGCAGGTAGCAGCTTCTCCTGATGCAATGGGTGAGTCATCAAGCTCAGGTACAGCTAGACTTGATAAACCAGACAGTTTTCGAGCACTATAGTTTGAAGCAAAGTTGCAGGCATTTGCTATTTGGGGTCTTTGGCAGCCTCGTTCGTGCATAGCGTTCGGGTGTTGCTGAGGGATTTGTATCATGTATTTAACATAGCTGAACTTGATGGTTTAGTTCTTATGTAGATGTATAATTGACTTTGTTGCTATAAAAACTCCTCAAGGTATTTTCTCTACCCCTTCTTGCCCTGAAAAAAGCAGTGGCATCTTGCATCCTTAAACCGATACAATCTTTCAGCTAACCTAGCCTCCTCAGGACCAACAAGAGGCAGTAGAGGGAATATTTACGTGTTGTTCATCGACTATGCCTTTCGGCATATGATCTTAGGCTCTGATTCACCCTCCGTGGACAAACTTTACTAACACTCTCGTGTGGCAGGACCCGTGGGTCGTAGGTATGCCTAATTTTTTACCTCACCCACGCACCACTGTTAGGCCTGAATGGATCAGTGATCGGGTTAGTTCTCTTATGATCACCATTTCTCATATTCTTCAACTACCTGCTCCTATGCTTGGTCATTTCGATCGTTGGGTATGGCCTTTAGATGCTTCTGGCCAGTATTCCACTAAGTCTATGTACCACTCTCTCCTTCCTCCCTTCGTAGCTAGCCCCCTTAGTATTCAGCAATGGAAGAAACTATGGAAGCTTCCTCTTCATGCGCATTTGGGCTTATTACTATGGAAATTGGCTTGGAACCTTCTTCCAACACGTGCTCGTATTGATTTGATTATTCACAGAGAAGCATTGCCTACTAGTCTCTGCTCGTTTTGTCATGCCCAGGTTGAACACATGAATCATTTATTTTTGGAGTGTATTATCAGCCGCATCATTTGGCGGGAAGCTCCTTGGCCGATTATGATTGATTGCTTTGCGAACCTCCCTATTACTTCTTGGCTTTCCGTTATTCTTGATCCCTCTGTTATTGCTATTCCTCTCACTGATCACCATTATTTCCAATTGTATTCAGTCATTGCTATTGATCTTGTTTGGTTTGAAAGGAATCAGATTGTTCATGGCTATTCTCCTTTATCCTTCTCTCAGCTAGTTGCTCGCATCCACCAGACTACCCTTCGTCATTTGGAGGCTTGGCGGGTCCATCATCCAATTTTTTCGGCTGTGTGGCAACCTCCTCCCTTGGGTGCTTTCAAAATCAATGTGGAAATAACGACTAGATCTTCTTTCTCTATGGCTGCTTGTGTTTGTCGTGATGATTCTGGGCTGATCATTTATGCGGAGACTCGTCGTCTTCAATTGGTGGATCCTACTGTTGGCGAGGCTGAAGCTTTATGGCTTGGGTTCTTAGCGGCAGCTCATCTATCATTGGATCGTGTCTATTTTGAGGGGGATTCCCTGATCGTCATGGATGCTGTTCAAGACAACTGGCCAAGAGAATGGCCATTATTTCTCGGATTAAGGAGAGATTGCAGGCTCATCAGTTTTTTTCTTGTTCTTTTATTCATAGAAGTGCAAATCGCATTCTTGCCCAATGGGCTGCTATTAAGGTAGCTTTCCCGATGTGGGCAAATTGGCTTGGAACCTTCTTCCAACACGTGCTCGTATTGATTTGATTATTCACAGAGAAGCATTGCCTACTAGTCTCTGCTCGTTTTGTCATGCCCAGGTTGAACACATGAATCATTTATTTTTGGAGTGTATTATCAGCCGCATCATTTGGCGGGAAGCTCCTTGGCCGATTATGATTGATTGCTTTGCGAACCTCCCTGTTACTTCTTGGCTTTCCGTTATTCTTGATCCCTCTGTTATTGCTATTCCTCTCACTGATCACCATTATTTCCAATTGTATTCAGTCATTGCTATTGATCTTGTTTGGTTTGAAAGGAATCAGATTGTTCATGGCTATTCTCCTTTATCCTTCTCTCAGCTAGTTGCTCGCATCCACCAGACTACCCTTCGTCTATTTGGAGGCTTGGCGGGTCCATCATCCAATTTTTTCGGCTGTGTGGCAACCTCCTCCCTTGGGTGCTTTCAAAATCAATGTGGAAATAACGACTAGATCTTCTTTCTCTATGGCTGCTTGTGTTTGTCGTGATGATTCTGGGCTGATCATTTATGCGGAGACTCGTCGTCTTCAATTGGTGGATCCTACTGTTGGCGAGGCTGAAGCTTTATGGCTTGGGTTCTTAGCGGCAGCTCATCTATCATTGGATCGTGTCTATTTTGAGGGGGATTCCCTGATCGTCATGGATGCTGTTCACCGAGACATTTCTGCTTGTCCTTAGAAGCTGGCCAAGAGAATCTACACTACTTCAAAAAAACACAGACACAAAAAATTATTTTAAAATCTAAACCAAACATAGCCATTATTTCTCGGATTAAGGAGAGATTGCAGGCTCATCAGTTTTTTTCTTGTTCTTTTATTCATAGAAGTGCAAATCGAGTTGCACATTGTCTTGCCCAATGGGCTGCTCCTTCCTCCAGGGAAGGTAGCTTTCCCGAACTTTGTGGGCACCCTTCTACGTTCCCTTGGGTTTATGAAGGTTTCGAGCCTCCTTGAGAGGCCGCTGTTGTATATACACTCTTATATTATTATAATATAGTTTTTTTTTTAGAGTCTTGAAGTACAGAAGGCGCAAAGAGGAAACACTAAAATTGATCTATTAGGGGTATGAAGTTTCTACTACCTGTTCCATTACGTATGGTTGATGATGATAAATAAAGGGGATGAACATGCAGGGTTCAAACTTCAGTTGAATAAATTGATAGTTGATAGGCCATGACTACAAGTCCACAACTATTCATCAAAAAAAAAAATGACTACAAGTCCACAACCGAGCATAAATGCAAAACAAAAACAGAGAATTTAAAAACATGACAACCCTTTTATCCAATTGATTTTCTCCGAGCCAAGAGTATGGACATCAAGAGTAAAGGGACTATTTCTCCTAGTACTTTGCAACATATGGAATTCATAAGGGGGGGGGCGCGGTTGAAATCCAGTCTCTGAATGATGATCTCTAGTGAATACATGACACGAACATAAAGAGGACTAATTGTTTTTATATTTACATATGTAAATAATAAATATATATGATGGGTATGAAGTTTTCAGCCCACCTGACTGAAAAAAGCCCAACAGACCCAAATGAAGCCCAACAAAAAAAAGTTCAAAAAAGGTTAAGAGGTGGGGAGAGATCTTTTCTCCGATGCTACCGAGAAACAGGGGGAGGCCATTCTTAAAAAGCTCTCTATTACACAAAATTCCTTTTAAGATATATGAGAGAATCTCTTCCTTACACACACTCTTGATTATATTTTTTTACAAGATACTGACTTGAGCATCGAAAGTTAACCCCACGAAAAAGTTCTGTTTGTTCTCTCTCTCGTCTTGCAGGTTCGTCTATCTAGAGTTTGAAGGCAGCCCATTGCCCAATCGATTGGGCCAGATTTTTTTGGCATCATCAACAGACATTTGCAACATTTGGACGTACAAATACATTATCTATATAATGTGGCGATACATTTCAGATTATTAATAGCTTTTTCACATTTTTCAATTCCAAAATGTATCACCACATTATCGATATTGACACATTTTAGCAGTTCCTCAAATCGGTGGTGTTAGTGATTAGAACATCGAGTTCGGGAGGATAAATACGGATAAATGCAGAAGAATTAGGTCAATATCAAATTATACAGAACTTTAGGGATAGAGGTGCAGATACGCGTTTCTTGATTGTCGTCTTTGACATATAAAATAAATGAAATAGGAAACCTCTCAACGGCTAGTTCGTAGAACGTTGAGCAACGGTCAAAAAATTCGAATATTTTTCTGATAATAGCCCCTAACATCATCTCTGTGTTCCCTCACTCACTCTTTAACCTTCGCTCTTCAACCTCTCTCTCTCTCTCTCTCTCTCTCTCTCTCTCTCTCTTTTCTTCTCGTCTCTTCTCTCTTTGTGTCTGTCTGTCTGTCTCTACCCTGAGAGACTTCCACTTCTATCTTCCTCCTTCGGAAGACCGCCGTCATTGGAACCCCTCGTACTTCAAAGATGTTGCAAGATACGTGGAATGCTCCTCCAGGTTTCAGACCCACTAAGTCCGCTCCTTCCTCACCAGCAAAACCTCTTGGGGTATCAAGAACCCGATCCGAGTCCTTCCACGTGACCCACAAGGTTCCAGTTGGCGACAGTCCCTATGTCAGAGCCAAGAACGTTCAGGCAAGCTTCTGGGTTTCTCCAAATTTATTGAAATTCTTGCTTTTTGTCTTTAATCTGTGTTCTTATTGTCGGGTCTTTCTTTCCTTCCCTGTTTTTGTCTCTGATTTCTTTTCGAAGTAGCTGAATTAGTGTATTGTTGTTGCTTTCATTTGTTTTCTGATCGATTGGTCTTTCTCTTTGTGCTGTTTTTGTTTGATCAGTTGGTGGACAAGGATCCGGAGAAGGCAATTCCACTGTTTTGGGCAGCCATTAACTCTGGGGATAGAGTGGACAGTGCCCTGAAAGATATGGCTATTGTGATGAAACAGCAGAATCGGGCAGAAGAAGCAATTGAAGCCATCAAGTCACTGCGACACCGGTGTTCAGATCAAGCCCAAGAGTCTCTTGACAATATTCTTTTGGATCTTTACAAGGCAATACACAGATTTCCCGTCGTACATTGTTTCTGGTACCTTAGAATCTTGCTGATAAGTAAGCTTTAAGTAACTATTTTTTTGGCCTTTCTTTCTGCAGAGATGTGGAAGATTGGATGACCAAATAGCACTCTTGAAGCACAAGTTGTACTTGATTCAACAAGGGCTAGCTTTCAATGGGAAGCGCACCAAGACGGCCAGATCTCAAGGAAAGAAATTTCAGGTCTCTGTTGAGCAAGAAGCAACTAGGCTACTGGTAAGAATGCACATCACCACTAGTTTAGTCCCCGAGCCTTTTCTTGGAAGACTCTCTGTACTGGGTACAAGAAACTAAGTTTAATGATCTGTTACAGGGGAACTTAGGATGGGCACTGATGCAGCAGAACAACTACATTGAAGCAGAAGATGCTTACCGGAGGGCGCTTTCGATTGCACCCGATAACAACAAGATGTGCAACCTTGGCATCTGCTTGATGAAGCAGGGGAGGATCGTTGAAGCCAAAGAAACGTTGCGACTTGTGAAACCGGCGGTGGCAGATGGCCCGAGAGGCATAGATTCTCATCTCAAAGCATATGAAAGGGCACAGCAGATGCTCAAGGACCTCGAATCTGAAATGATGAACAAGGGAGGGGACCGGGTGGAACAACGCAGGCTCTTTGACGCCTTTCTTGGGTCTTCATCCATTTGGCAGCCTCAGCCTTGCAAGGATCACGCTAGTTTGCCTACATTAAATTCAACAAAACAGGATGATTTTGCTGATGAGAATATAAATTCGAACATAATACCAAAACAGGTGGTACAATCCCAGCAGAGAAGTATCGAACAAGTTGCTTCTAATGCAAACTTGCTAAATATTGCTGCACCACCATTCTTTTCAACCAAATTTATGAAGGAGGCGATTGTAAAAGATCCGGTGGAGAATCAATTTCCTGAGAGCCTAAAGAGAACAAGATCTGGAAACGCTGCCAATTCAATCAGTGTAAACTATATTGGGGAGACAAAGAAGGGGCTAGTGGAATCAGGAAGGCCAGAAAATAAGGCGCGAAGGATGGCTCTTGCATCGGAAGAAACAGGGGACAAGTTCACAGGGTTGTTGCCTGACAACAAGGATTTCGAGGATGCTATTATGGCCGCGGTTTTGGGCATAGATGAGGCGGGGAAGGCAGCTGATGCCAGTGTATTTCAGATGAAGATTGAGAAGAGGCTTAAGGTTTTTCAAGACATTACACTGTCTTTGAGTCCGAGGGCCTGACTTTAAATTAGTCTTAATATTATTAACTAATTAAATTGCATAAGTTCCAATAGGTTTTAGGTGGGAGATGAACTTGTTCTCCTTTCGTTTCTGATCCTGTAAAGGGCCACCCAGTATGGTACCAATTCTATCTGTAGTAGAAGCAGCATTATTAGTATTAGTAGTAGTATTATGTTGGTCCCTTTCAGCAGAAAAGCTTATTCACTATTAATTCATGTATGCCTCCTCAAAAAGAGGTTTGACATAATAATAACCCATGTATCATTATGTTTCTCCGTCATGTGTAAGAATTGAGTTCAATTATTCTCCCCTGGTGATTTTACAGGTCTAATAAAATAAAAAATCTTTTCAGGGCCATTAAAAGCTACATAATGTTTTTAAAGAATCGGAAACCCAGATAACTCTGTAAAGCCTAAGGCTTGTGAGATAGGACAGGAGCTGAGAAGTTTAGATTAGCAACATTTGTGAACAAGTCCAACCTAGATTCTATACAGCAGCAGACTTGTTACAATGCTGCTTCATTGATTTTGTCCGATTCTACCCAAAGTCTTCTTCACTTCTTTCTGTGGATTTCGTAGAAATAACTAAAGATAACCACAGCCACAGCAAAGGCAGCTCCCACGGCACCTTGTGCCAATATGGTGCCGCTGTTTGCAGCTCCCTTCAGAACTGAGGAAGGTGGAGTGAAGCCTAGCTCTGAAAGTTTCTTATGTGATGCAGCGTAATCTGTGAAGAAAGTATCCTCATCCTGCCATATAATGGGAAAAAAAAAAAAATAATCATGCTTATCAACGGGTGAAGTCATGATTTAGTCACTTAATTTCTTCCAGAGAAAAGCTTCTAAAAAACTTAGAAAATTAGTCCCAGCAGTATACCAATGTGTCTCATACCATAATAACACGTCAATGCGAAAATGCCTATCATTTTATAAACAATGAAAAAGAGGATGAATTCTCTAAAAAAGGACCTTTCCCCCAGGTCATTCTGTTAATGGCCAGATGACTATTGGCAAAAACCAATCCTCTCAGACTCAGCTCCACTCTTCAGTCTTTTGAGTAAAGGATGCAAAAGTCAAGTTAAAACTATTCATGGATCGGTCATGTGATAACTACTATGGCATATAGATGAAGAGTTATCTAAATCCCATACTGTTTTTTTCATGAATAAACATAAGCCATACTACCTTTGCATATTGCCCAACGTAGTGGCTGAACACAGGATCTTCAACTAATGCCTTGTCCGTGGGTAGTTTCAATAATTCCTCTGAATCCCCTTTTAGGAGCTCCCTGATCCATCAGTCGTGACATATATGTAAAATATGCAATATCAACATGTCAAACAGAAGCTGACTACAGTTAAAGGTGATTAAATTTCTAATCTAGCAATAAAAAACTCTTCATTGATTTCTTACACGAAGTATGAATTATCAAACTTCAAAGGATCATGTGTCCAGGGTAGACTGTTGAATCCTGATCTCTCCTTATGTGCCTTTCCCTAAAGAACCAAAATGAAGAATATATTACATATGGTTTAAACTACAGTGAAGAACCTTTTCCTTATAGTTGAGTCCTTGAAGAAAGCTACCAATGTGTGGCCTCCAGACAATGCCACAATGTCCTTGTCAGATAGACCCATACGATAAAAGACATCCCTTAAATGCTTTGCACCTACAACAAAATTGGAATAAGAAGACAATCTATTGATGTTCAACATTCTATATGTTCTGTGTTCATAAGATAGCATGTTCTGTCGCACTCAAATAGACTTTCTTTCAACTAATCGACAACATGTACACACTGAGGCTCAGAAAAATAAAATCTTCAAGAATAGCCACAAAAGGAACTCATTTCCTGTGGTATCAAATATTAGGCAACTGACAAACATATTAGCAAATGGAACATAACAAAAATATGCATGAGTGGAAAGTATGACCAGATTGTTTTGAGCTACTAAGAAAACTTGGTAACACACAATATTTATGACTTAACAAATGTGAATTTGAATCTTATTTGAAAGCATTACCATGACAAATTGTTTTGATGTACACTTTCATGTTCATTTAACAATTCCTCAAATATAAATCATATGCATCATTCATCGACATCAAACAACAAGAGACTCAGGCAACTAAATTTCATAGAAAAGCCCTCCAAAATGTGGAGCAAGTCAGTCAACGATTACCTTGTTTGGCATCTGGAAGGCGCCCTTCTTCAGGAGATTTCATTACGTCCTGCTTGAGATCAAGAAAGTCAGAAAAGAGACTCGTGTTTAGATGTTAAAGAACTTTGTCCGTGAATATACCTTTCTGCCTGGAGAAAAGTCTATAGAGGGGCCTCCAGTGATTTCCACCGCAACAATGCCAGCAAGCTAAAAACAAAATTGAACATGCATTAATATGTAACTTGGACTGTAAAAGTCTCCTATCTGATTCGCACGCTACTAGCTTATTTAATATCACAGAAGTTAATGATCCCAACTTGCTTTAAAAACTAGACAATATTGTTCTTGTAAAATTTGAGTCTTAGCGTCGGGTCCCCGATCATGAGATGAAAAGGAGCAGGGGAGAAGGCATTAAGGAGCGGACAAATGTATCCAAACACTCATTCAAATATAAAAATATCAAATATCTGGTGTTTTTACTGTTTGTCCATTACATCGAGGATCCAATCCGCAAGGACTGCAACATCTTCGATTACTATGACCCCGATATCCTCCATTAAAATTGATACATGAGAATAAGCAGCATGCTTCCTCCAACAAATATCCGCACTAAACGAATTATTTTTTTGGAGCCGAATGTTTTCTCTCATTATCCGTTATATAACTAAACAACTTTTCTGAAAACAGAGGTATGCTTCCTGAAACAAAATAATCACCTGGTATAGGTCAGCGTACGTAATTTTTGGATGTTTAGCCTTCACTTCTTCTTATATCAAAACAAATCCAGGAAAAGTTAGAAGAAAATCAACGCTCGAAACCAGGATCATTGATTGACAAAATGGAAACGAAAGAGCTTATATATCATATTCAAACTTAACCAGGTCTGTTCCTAAACAGAGTTACAGTAGGCTAACATTAGTGCAGGTAGACATCGCGTGGATTCAAAATTAGGCGTCAATAATCGCTGCTAGACTGTAGTTACATTAAGAAGCAAAAGCTCACCACAAAATTTAACTGCGATTTCCAAACCGGAATTTGCACTATGCTTCAGCTCCTCTTCGTTCCTGATTGAGCCGTTAGGACCTCCTGTCTTCGTTTTGGCATCGTAAGTTCCTGCATCATGCCACCTGTCAAAAGTAATGTTGCCAAAATTATTTCGATGTTGAGAGGTTTCTTATTAAAACGATTAAGCTCAATTATAAGCCTTTAACAGCACACTCCATCATTAGACAGAATGACAGATCTTTTCCGGCCATGGAAGTATGTAGAATGGGATTAACGTATCGGTAAGCTATAGCTGTTTGATCGATCATCCAATGTGAGAAGCGAACAGAGAAGAAAAAGTACTAGTGTCCAAGATTATGACCAGAAGGATCAGATTCAAAACACTCGTCTCCAATAATCTGATCTAGTTTCCTCTAGAACCAAACAGAGAATAAGTTGTTAAAACAGAGAAGAGAGGGAGAGAGCGTTTTACGCTAAACGGAGCATGATAGGAGCGCAGTTTCTGCTGTAGATGAGAGCGCGAAGGTCTCGACGAGTCTTTTCGATCTCCTTGAGGTACTCTGCGTCTACCACTGGTGCCGCCATGAGAACGCGCGAGCTTTGTTTCACAGGTATTGCTGCTAAACTTCTCGGCCAAGAAAAAGGAAGAAGAAGAAGAATCACAAACACAACCGTAGGACGTTTTTCTTCGCCATGTATAAAGAATTTGTGTAGGGAATGATCGAAGGGATTGCTTTTGCCTGACAAGAAGGAAAAGGATTTGTATTTTTGCCGTAGAGCGAGGGAACGTAGCAGGCGCTAAAACGGTTTAACGAACCGGCTCGTCATCCCCGTCCCGGAGGAAAGCAAAGCTTTGTTTTGGGCTCATTTCATTAACACTGGGCTAGTGGGCCACCAAACCTCCGATCAACGAGAACATTAGGCATTTCCTTCGTTTTACGAGGCCCTGATGCGTGGTCCAAATGAAAAAAAATAGAGAAAATGAGCCCTCAGCCAAGGCCCAAGAGGAATGCTGGATGAAAGCCCAGATATAAAGCCCATAATTACAGAATTTAATTACAGCCTTTCTAGAGTAGCTTTCGTTCCTTTGGACTATTGAAAAATCCAAGACCAAAAACAAAGAGAAACGGACAACATTTATTTGTCCTCTGATGCAGTGCACATGAAAAATCTTACCCTCGACTAGCTTAAGATCCTATTCAAAAAAAAATACTAGCTCCTGCTTCCAACCGTTCAATTGCCTTCAAAAATTAATTTCATGTTACATAATAAATAGAATTAAAATTCTATTTAATTTGTTGCAAAATTTATATTATTGGATAATCAGTATGCATAGTATTAAATATAATAAAATCTTTATATATTTAAAAATGAATTATTTGATTCAATCAATAAATTAGAAAGAATGGTAGTTTGCTTAGAATTAGCAACAACACTATTTTAGTTGGCACTTGCTAATTCATTTTGAACCGAACCGTTTCACAATAAATATGAGTTCTGACCACCAGTTATTCCAGTCTGGACAAAATAACTTCTTTGCTTTTTTTTTTTTTCTTGCTAAAATAAATTTCTGTGGTTATTACTAGTCGGTGATCCAAGTTCCGAATATTTCCATATTAAGGTTCGAGATGGCCGTTGGAGCTTTCTGGGTTTACGAAAAAGCCCCTATTATTTACATTCTCCAAACAGGATATGTGGCGTCCGTACTATCTTACCTGGCAGTGCAGAACGACATTTGGGATGTTTGTGTCCTGCATGTTACTCCCACGAATCTACATACACATTTTAGTTTAAGGGGCATATGAGGGTAAGGGGCTTTTGGTTAAACATACTTCGAATGTATATAAAAACTACAGGCCCTCTGCCCGAGGCTCCTCGCTCTCTGCCACTTCTCAAAGCTCTTGCTCCTCTCTCACAGTTCCTACACCGCCACCACCGCAGCTCAAGACTCAAGTATATCCCAAAGCAAAACTAGCATACCTTTACTCTTTCGAGACAGGGAAAGAGAGGGTTTCATAGATTTAAACTCGAGAGAGAGAGAGAGAGAGAGAGAGAGTCGGGTTGTCTGTCAGTGTGTGTTTCGAAGAAGCCAGAAAGGGTAAAGGTCTGGTAGTGCGATATTGGGAGCTAAAAAATAGAGAGCTTTAGCGAGCAAGTAGAAAGAGGGTGACTCGGGGCCAAGTTGTTCGACAAAACCAAATGATATCAACAACATGATAGAAGACCCAGCGTTAGAGGAACTGCATTTAGCTTTTGGTTCCGAGTAGCTTTCACGGAGCTCAAGAGCGACGTCGATCTGTTTACTACCAGAGATCAGAGCAAGAAGTACCATGGGTTGCTGTTATTCAAGAGTAGAGAGGGAGGAGATCGTGTCAAGGTGCAAAGCTAGAAAGAAGTACATGAAGCAACTAGTAAAGGCAAGGCACTCGTTCTCTGCCGCTCACAGCATGTACCTTCGGTCCCTTCGCAGTACCGGGTCCGCTCTGCTCCAGTTCGCCAACGCCGAAACCAACCTCTCCACCACCACCACCACCACCATGCTCCAACACCACTCCTGCCCTCTCCGACGCCACCGCGGCCGCCTCCACCGCCAATGAGTCCGAGCTCCGACACATGGACGTCTATAACTGCCTCCCCGGCTCTTCCACCGCCTCCACCTCCTCCTCCAGCGTCGTCCACCTGGGATTTCTGGGACCCATTTGTGCAACCGTCGTTGTCGCGGTCCGTGACGGAGGAGGAGTGGGAGGAGGCCACCACGACGGCTTCTGAGATGGCCGCGGCCGTGGCCACAACCGCCGCGAGTACCATGCCTCCACCTTCGGCGGTCAGTGGATTCTCTAAGGAAACCACTAACACGAGTGAGCTCGTTATGGTGGTCTCAAGGAATAGTAAAGATCTCGTTGAGATTGTGAAGGAGCTTGACGAGTACTTCCTCAAGGCTGCTGACGCTGGTGGCGAGGTCTCATCGCTCTTGGAAGTTTCAAGCTCCAGCTTTTCTAGTCGCAGTAGTAAAGAAGGTAACGGCTTCTTTCTCTTTCTTCTGGTGATTTGTAAACTGGATATGTGATTATCTCGTTTTTATCACCATAAGTTTGGTTACCAAAATGAAATTACAAGATCATAGACTTCTTTGTTTTCTCTAGTTTGCTACATAAGAGAAATTTGTTATTAATTATTGTGTTTCGCGTGCTGGGCAGGAAAAGTTTATACCCATGGGTGTAATTTGAGTCCTGCTTTGTGGACGTGGGGTTTGAGTCCAAAATCAACCAGTTTTAGCAACTTTTGTGGGGAAATGCAAGGAAGCGGTATGGCGGGTGGGGTTGTTATCAGTGACAGCCACTGTTCGACTGTGGAGAGGCTTTACGCTTGGGAGGAGAAATTGTACCTGGAGGTCAAGGTAAATATCATTTCCACAGTTTCTTGGATATGTTCTCTTCTTCGCACCGCACTTTTCTCCCCTTGTATATAAAGTTGCAAGCACAAAAACAAAAGTTTTGTTCTGTTCTGACCATGGGCTTTTGGCTTATCCTAAACCTTGATAACCTAACTTTTTCTCCATTTCTTTGTGCTTTCGGAGCTCAAGAATGGAATATTTAAGCATGGGAATTCTAGCTAACACTTGATTAGTCAAAAAGTGGCCCCTGGCCCCGAGTGTCAGTTGGTCTTATTCGTTCTCATTTTGTGGTCGTCCCGGTAATTTCTTGTGTGATGGTGTTAGACTGCTGAGGCGATAAAGATAGAGCATGAGAAGAGGGTGGCGCAGTTGAGGAAACTTGAGATGAAGAGGGCTGACTATGTGAAGACGGAGAAGACAAAGAAAGAGGTTGAAAAGTTGGAATCGCAAATGATGGTTGCTTCCCAGGCCATAGAGACCACCTCAACTGAGATCATCAAATTAAGGGAAACCGAACTCTACCCGCAACTTATTGTGCTCGTCAAAGGGTTAGTATTTTTCTGCCACGCCTGCAATGTCTCTTTCGTTACAGGACAAGAGCCCTTGACTTCTCAGGGCCCTATATCTCCCCTCACGTGAACTTTTGACTGCTTTTGAAGGCTCTGTTTTATGCTCTTTGTTTGCTTTTGTTGCCAAAATATATAGCCTCGAGCTGTGCTGTGTACAATCGGTTAAGGGTTATGTCCAATGCCATCTTTGAAACCCCTGATCCTTCACCGGACTATTCGAACATCTATGCTACTTGTGTTATTTATTCTTAATTCCTTGTTAATGCCACTGCTACACAAAATGAAGAACTTGTCTAGTGGGCCTCATTTTAGAATTAGGCGTTATCTTTTGCTAACCCCTTTTCTTTTGCATGTCTTCCAAAGGGAGACATTCTAGTGGGCTGTACTGTATGATAGGTGACCATAGCTATAACAGTGTGTCATATAATACAAGGCAGCCTCGGATCCTTGTAATCCTCAAATATTGATGCATCTTTTTCTGTTTTAATTAAGTTGATAAAGTTAGGTTTTGGAGATAAAGTTGTCTTAGATTCAAGACATGAAAATATTGATTCAATTCCTGTGCTTTTAAGAGAAGCTTTGAAAACTGTGAATAATCATGTAGTGTAGCATTGGGACACAGATTCTTGTGCGCATATTTTGTGTGATTGGCAAGCATATCTATCACTTTCTCATTTCATTGGTTTGCTCTAAAGTGTTAGCTTGTGACTTGCTTGAAAGGTTAAAGTTAACAAACTGGGGGCGTCATTTTGTTTGAGGTTGCAGTTATTTTTTGGGTCCTACACTTGAAATGACTACAAAGATGATAAGCAGAAACGGAGCTAGGGGGGGCCATGACCCCCCCAGCCGCCGCAAATCCAGTAAAAAATATTTCTCTTAAGCTAAAAGCCTGAGTTTTTTTTTTACTTTTTCTAGTTTGGCCCCACCATATCCCTAATCCTAGCTTTGTTCCTTATTAAGAAGCTGTGTTGAAATCTATTATGACCAGTTATCTCCAATTACCCGAGTCTGGACTTCTTTAACTTATCATACGGCTTTGCAGGTTGATGTGCATGTGGAGAAGCATGTATGAGTGCCACCAAGTCCAAACCCACATAGTCCAGCAGCTGAAATACCTGAATACCATCCCATCAAATGAACCCACATCCGAGATTCACAGGCAAGCAACTCTCCAGCTCGAGCTTGAGGTCCAGCAATGGCATCAGTCCTTTTGCTTCCTTGTCAAGGCCCAAAGAGATTACATCCAGTCTCTTGCAGGCTGGCTCCGGCTTAGCCTCTTCCAGATGAACAAAAATCCACTATCCAGAACTCCTCAGGAATCCCGAATTTACTCACTTTGTGAAGAATGGCATATTGCAGTCGAACATACTCCTGACAGGGTGGCATCTGAAGGAATTAAGAGCTTCTTAACCGTAATCCATGCCATTGTAGTTCAACAAGCAGAGGAGCACAAGCAAAAGAAGAAGTCAGAATCTGCATTTAAAGAGTTCGAGAAGAAAGTGACTGAGCTTAGATCACTGGAGTCCAAGTATGGTCCATATTCCATGCTAGACCCTGGCACTGCAACTGGCAAGAATCCAGTTACAGAGAAGCGAGCCAAGGTAGAGATCTTGAGAGCAAAAGCGGAGGAGGAAAAAACTAAGTACGAAAAATCAGTGAGTGTAACAAGGGCAATGACACTGAATAATCTTCAGATGGGCTTTCCTCATGTGTTCAGGCAGTAGTGGGATTTTCTAGTGTCTGTACACAAGCTTTTGAATCAGTATACAACAAAGCGAAAAGTGCTGATGAGGAGCTTGATGTGAAGAGGATACTAGCTTGAGAAGAAGGCCTAGATTAGGAAAAAAACGATAGTGAGGGTGTTTGTGTATAGAAGATGTGCATCCTTCTGGTAGGAAAGTGTGGACCAATAGAATTGCTTGCCCACAGTACTGGATTCTTCCCCTCTGCAAATCCTTTTGGCGGCGAAAGTTGTTTCAAAGTACAGTAACGAGCTTGAAGCCTCTGGTCACTGAGGAGAGGGCAGCAACTGGTACTGCTAGGCTGGTGGTTCAGTTTTTTTTTTTCTTTCTTTCTTTCTTTTTCTTGGCGGCTGATGGTTCAGTAGTTAGTTTAATACAATAGAGGTTGCAAATGTGGAATGCAACGTAGCTACCTTTTATACCTTTTTTGTTTGACCTAGGAAAGCGTTTGGATACTTCAGTTTGGCCTTGTGTTTTGGTTTTCTATCTCTGATGAAGGGTTGAGCTTAATGTTGTTCTTTATAGCTTAGAGCCACTATTTCCCCTGCCACGTCTTAATCTGGACAATGGGAGTTTGCTCCATTGCTCGCTCAAGGCATATGCATGGTCTGGTGGCCAAAATGGCACAATTTTTTTTTTTTTTTTCAAAACATGAAGAAATCTTACACAAGCAGCATAGCTGAACTACACATCATACAAGTCTGGTCGCTTGCTGTTTCAAAATGGGGGAGACACTAGATATATAGCAGATGACTGACTAAATACAAAGAGTTTCCTCTATCAACCTAAGGTGCTGGAGACAAGGCACACTTGCCCCGCAACCAGATTAAGCGCTTGTCACCTTTGAGAGACAAGAAAATCTCCCTTGCATTAGGTTTGTTGAATAGATCTAGAGCAGCAAAGTATAATTGCTCATCAACACCTTGAATTTCATCCAATGCTTTAATACAATCAGCTATGGTATATCGGGCATTACATTGCCGTATAGCATCTGTCCTTAGATTTGAAGCCGCTGCCATCTCCATTATAGCTGCTGCAATAGCACCATCAATTCCCTTGCGACCTCTTTTGCGAATTCCAGTCGTACAAGGCGTAGTTGGTTGAAAAGTGTTGTGATCATCTGCGATGTCATCCATTTCATCAGAATCTGATGAGAACTCCTCTTGGCGCATGCTCAAGTGCTCTCCACAAGGAAGGAAAGGTATCGTCCCTCCCTGATGTTCAGCTGACGGATCATGTTTCCCATTGGTCGCCGAGTCTGAGAATATCATGCATAGCTCTTTGTAGATTGGGCAGCCAGTTTGTTTTAAAGCCTCAGCATCAGGATGTCCCTGCTTGTTATGTTCCATAGGGAGTATATTATGGAAATTGAATAGAGAACATAAATCAGCTCCTCCCTCGACCAGGAGGAACTCCAACCTAGATGCAGAAAAATCTTATTGGCAAGTAGTAAGAGCAAAATTTTGGCCTCAAACGACATTCTATGGCATTCTGAAGAACATGGACGGTGAGATTGAGAACACAAGTTACCCCTTTGAATAGAAAGATGACCCAAAATTTTTCATCAAACAAGTATCTCATCATAGCCAAGAGGTCAGCCACCAGGGCACAAGGTTAGAGAAAAATCCTCCAGCTCAGGCAGGTTTAGAGTTTAGATTAAAGGCAACAGATATGAAAGCAACGTACCCTGATGTATTCCATCCATGCTTCATCCTTGGCCATAATACTAGCTGTAGATTCATCCCAACTGAAATCATCTTGATCAAGGAGTGACTTTACAGTAACATACTGCCTCCTCAACACCGCATATCGGTTCTTCAATTGCTCCTTGTCCCATTTCAGACCTGTTCTCTTATAGAATCCATCACATATGTACCTCCACGCTTTCTTGCCAAAAGACTTTTTGCGTCTGTTCCCTTTCTGAACTTGGTCAATCATTATGTCTGCGAGTATCTTAGATAGAGAAGTTGTCCATCTAGCCCTTGACTGTTGTTCCTGCTGCTGAGGCAGTTGACTTCTCGACCGAGTTACTCGGCTTGCCATCTGTAACTCCATAGACAAGAACCCAGATTCAAAAAAGAAGAGGGAAAAATGCATTTCACGAAACAATCCTCACAAAGAGTGGCAATCATAAAGGTTGCCCAAAGAACTCATGTCAAATGAAGTGCAAATGTTGCTAACCTCTAAAATAGTGAAAAATAATACCAAGAATGCGCTCGAATGATCACAACCCAGAAAGGGTAAAGGAGAACCTAGAAGGTAAAATAAATATTGGCCCTACAACGTATTACTACCTATTGACTTCCATCAGTGTACATCTCTTAGAAAATTTTTGTAACATCTATAGATCTCAAAGTACATTAACCGGTATTTTTGAAGGCTTCTCTCAGAAGATACAAAGACACAAAAGAAAATTAATCACTTGCAAGATAAACCCTGAACATAAGGAGCTGAGTTAAACAGAAAGGGTTGTGCCATGCCATGCACATGATCCTTCAGGTACCATAGAAACTACGACTGAGTCCAAAAAGGACACAACTAAAGCTACCTGTGGACTAGGAAAACCGATATCTGTATCTTAAAATGCCTCATTCAGAAGAGAATACTGTTTTATGCTACAAAATGGTGTGTAATTGTGAACACAAAGTAGAACGTTTCATACGAGACATAAAGTTTATTCAGATTTGATAAATTCACAGTTGTACACATGACTATTCTTTTTTCTATTTTTAATTTGAGAGCTACACAAGCACCTAATGAGTCTTGAACCACAGCCTTGCATTCCTTCCCATTCTTATTAGTGGAGGAGGTGCCATTAGAGCCAAAGCTCACTGGTCATGTGTATATCTATTGTTCTTCTTTGAAGATGAACCTCCTAGCAAACTCAGTATCGCCTCTGATATATCTATGAAACCACTTAGATTGAAGGATGTTCATAATATGTCATAACTAACTTACAGTAAATAGATTGCATACAAAATGAAATAAGAATGAAAGGTAACGTAAAACAGATTAGCACAAAAGTGCTCAACGCAGAAAATACAAGAGGGGCATAAAAAAGTCTTACTGAATCTTCTAACTTATTCAACACAGAAATTTTAGACAAACAAGTTTGCTGAATTTTATTCCTTTATTTGAGAACCCGTCATTTGGGAGCAAGTTTTGGAAGTGGATGCAGGCATGTATCAACTGACGGCGTGTCCTAACCTTACTCTCAAACTCTACAGCCCAAAAAGTTTTGGAGCAAAAGTCATTTTCTTAGTAGCAAACTTGCTCTTAAAAAAAAATGTCAAACTTGGCTTCATTTCGTGATCTCTGAAAATTCAGCTGCCAATCATTCGAGTAATAGCCATTACTCGTTTTCTAAAAACTCCTTTAGACACCCAAAATTAGAATTCAAAAACCAGACTTTGGCTCCAATTTTTCTGGCTCAATATCAAATGCCGACCAATTAATCAAAGACCAAAAACGGAAACAAAATGTAGTAGTTCCTTAAAACTCTTTGCTAAGGCAACCAAACACAACTTCTCTGCAGATTAAGAATCCGCCAATGACAAACAGAACGCTCTAACTGCTTTTCATGCAAAAACAAAAACCCTAATGTATACCCACAAACGATATGAGCGGAGCAGAAGCCGTAATTTAATGCAAGTTGAGCTTAAAGTGATACAGTACACCGAACATAAATTCATCACCGAAACGCTGGAAAAGCGAAAGAATGTCTGACATTTTAGTAAAGCCAGATTCAGAAACCTAAGGAGAGAGAGAGAGGAAAGCAATTCACCTTTCAGAGATTGATTGGGAAACGAGATTCTACCGAACAAATTAATAAATAAACACTACGTTGTGAAATAGCCCATTTCTCTGATATTAGAAACTGCCTTTTTCTGGGAATAAATTCTTTACTTCCAAATGAGCTTCAAATTCCTTGTCACTGCGGATTCGGGATAAAAAAAGTCATTGAACCCCTTTCATGGTGCTAACTTATAAAAGCGCCTCCATTCTCGCCTTTACAACGCAAATCTTGAGGTAACAAGTTTGATTGTGACGAGCGTTACAAATGCTGTGCGGAAATGACACACTTATCAGCACCAGAGTCGCGTGTAGAACTTGAAAACAGCGCCTGTGCGTGGTTCATTATTCATCGCAACGCACTCAATTATGGGGGCAACGAATTTTAGACAACGGCGGGATTTTGCCTTAACAACAACGGAAATCGTCCCAACAACCACCTCTGACAAGGTTTCGATAAGTTGAACCGTGTTGAAGCATACTCTTACGTATAAATTTTGACATACTACTTGCTAGTTAGTATAGCTTTCGCTTATACACATAGTTTGGCGGCCAAGAAAAATTGCTAACTCGGCTGGTGGTGTCCGAATATTACCGATGCGTTTGGCAAACTATCATTATCATAAAAAAATTTATCTCCTCATTTTTTTACTTTTTTTACTTTTTCACTCTTTTTATTTTTCACAATTTTTATACACAAAATTTTAAATGCCCAAAAATTTTGACAAAATTATGTTCCCAAACGCCATATACACAAGACCTTTAAATTAAAATTACCTTTTTTGACCTCTCGGAATGTGGACGTGTTAGTCAAGAATAACCTATGTCGACTGGCAATCCTAATACGATTCTTCGTAGCAAAAACTCTTGAGACTTAACTGATGAGTGCGATGAAGAGCCGCTGCACATATCCAGAGTTGTTGTAGTGTTAAGCCTATCGAGTGTGATCAAGCTAAACTAGGTTCATCCGAGCTCAGTGCTCAGGAGTGCCATGAATTTCCCTTGTTAGAAAAAAAAAATGCTTGTGTTTGGTTTTTAGGTTTTATTATAGGTAATATGTAAAATGGATTCCTGAAAACGAAAATCGAATCACATGCACGGTACTGCAACATGGGAACATCTTCACGCTGCCGGTGCTGCACAAAGAGTATGGATATTGCCAGCGCGCGCACATTCCAAAATAAGCACCAAACCCAGCAACATGCTTTACCAACAGTGTCACCATTCATAGCCTCAGAGGTACTGCGTTCTCAAGGATCAAATTCATAGGAAAGAGATAACATTATGTATTTCGAACGGATATATGATGGAACTACTGAGAATTTGGAGAACCCCTATAGAAGCCATAAATACTAGATCTCAAATCCCTCTGAAGAAAACTCAAAAACACCTAAATTTCCGACAGTTCACCTGTTCATCATATTAAAAAGGGGATCTGACTTTCTTAGCAGCATAAATTCAATCAATTCCAGAAAATAGACAAACTGGCAAACATGAGCACGCCTCAAGTCAGATATTTATCATTTCCATTAGCTACTGTACCTCTCCCCCACCCCACCCCCCCTTTTCTCTCTCTCTCTCTTCTCTCTCTTTTCTCTCTTTCTAAGATGTTAAGTTAGGCTGATAGGACATTACAAAACAGGGAAGCCTTATCCCAGTTTCCAGCCAAAAGAAAAACAAATAGACAACTATGTACAGCAACTTTTTACAGAAGATCCAATCTAGAGTCAGCTTGCTTCTCAAGCACTCAAGAGTCCCTTACCAATCTTCTATTTCATCATCAGTAGTCTCACTTTCTTTGTCATCCAACCTCATTTTATCAAAACCATCTTCTTCGTTGTTGGGTTGCGTCAACCACTGATGTATGTCAAGATCTTCAGAGGTTCCATTTCCAAGCCACTTGCACACAGGTGTGTACTCTGTAGCCACGACTGACAGATTGGATAAACTTATTCCACCAGAAGCAGTGAATCTGTGTCTTACCATCTCCTTCTGCAGTCACCACACAAATTTATAATTCATGTAAACATCCTTCTTTCAGGAGAAAATTAAAATTCTCAACACTCTTACACCCAGGATGACTTTATTGTTCGCTAAAATAAATTAGAGCTATACACAATAGCTTCCTGTAGCAGTTACTGCAGCCACAACTTTATATATGCATGGACAAAAATACTTTTACATTTCAATGCGGAATACAATTTTAGAAAAATCGAACATCCAGAAGATGAAAATCACAGATGGCAACCAATTCAAAAAGGGCAAGCCCAAGCCCAACTCTTAAGGATTGGATCTATGTATAGAGATATGACGAATGAAAAGTTTCAGATGAATCTGTGATGCCTTTTACAGTTGCTAAATTCTTACGAGGCAATTCCTGGCTAGAGACTATCATGAAGCGCGTACCCCAAAAATGGCAAGACATTCTGACAACTAAGATTTCATCCTTGAAGTTGCAGCATGAACAGGATAAACAATTCCAGCAGCCATCAGAAGTCACTCTCCATCGAGTTGTATCATCTCTAAATGTTGCTAGAAAAGCCCATGTACTTTGCACTACCCTGTTCTTCAAGTTTTGTACTTAAGGACCATTTTACCATTTAAATTGAAGTGGCAACAATAACTCATGTGAGAGGAAAAATTGTAAAACCCAAGAACATTAAGTACAAAGAGGAGAGCCAATTCAACCTTATTGACCAGTGATGATTGCTCAATCTGCCAGAGCTTCGGCCGGCGAATAGCATGCCACCTGCATAATCAATAACTTTTCATTTTGCTCAAATTTTGGAAGTCCTTGCTTAAGTAAAGAATTTCAAGCATATTGAGGTAACCTGGAAGGTAATGGATGAGAATTTCCAAATAGGACCCCACGAACGGCTACTGAAGCAGCAGCTAACTGTAAAATATTTTCTGCCTCATTACATCTAGCTAGCATTCCGCCGAAAGTAGCAAGAAGCATGTCGGCATCACCTAAATACGAAGCCACAGCCCGTGCATCATCTATTGCCTCCTCACTCAGGAAATCTAGGACTACAAGAAAACCATATGCATCAGTTTGAACTAGAGGCATCATGTATGACAGACTCTTAACACTAAAATGCTACAAGTTTTGGGAAGACAATAACACAAGTTGTCACCATGGTTGTGCACGTATGCAAAACAGAGAGCAACGCTTTCAGGTATAAAACCATTAAAGAAATCATAACTTGGATATAGAAAGATCACCGTTTTCATGTAGAAAATCAGCAATAGGCCTTGTTTGCCCATGTGCTTGACACATAACCTTTTCTGGAACATCCATTTTCAATGGCAATCTTGATAAGCTTTCCCTTAAAAGAAACTCATCTTGATCTACAACAAATGAGCACACATGCAAATAATCTTTAGTGTCAAGAGGAATAACCTTAACGGTCAACAAGAGATAGAAGCCACTTTTCTCAGAACATACCCAATGCCATGGCATTTTCAGTGTCTCTTTTGTTGTGCAGAAACTTCCCGAGAGCATGAAGTAAGGAAAGTGTCTCATCTTTGCCAAAGTGCAAGGAAAATCCACCATCCATAGCACAGGCCTCATCCGGTTTTTCTCTTGAGTATGTAGTGTTGCATAAAGTTACGGTCTGCTGGGGACCTGGTTTGAGACAGAAAAACTGTAAAGATGTAATTGCATGTCGGATGTCACCACCACAAGCTTTTGCTATTAGATCAATCTGTTCTGCAGCCACATAACACCGCTCTTGTCTGCATATTCTAGAAAGTGTCTTCTTAATGGAATTATTTGTAATGGGATTGAAAGCAACCTGAAATTTCCGAATCCAGATTAAAATGGGCATTCTCTAACATATAATGATCAATACTAGTTTGCTCAAGAAAGTAACCTTACAAGCCCCGGCACTCTCAAGACACAACCGAATTTCTTCCAAGCATCTTGCAGTGTAGTCTGCTGAATCAGTTTTACCATAGTCAGTGAGCAATATAGCTGTTGGTATCCGAGTCGATCGCACAAGAAGATGCAAACAGCTTTGAAGTTTTCGAAATGCAGCTTTTCCATTCGTCAGTGGAAGATCATCAATTAAGAGTATGATAGATGATTTTGACTCTCCAGTAAATGATGATGAGATCAATCCATACTTCCTTATTCTCTCAACAAAATTTTCAAACTCATCCAACTTGGATGTGTAGTTTATCCCTAGTAGAGGAAGCTTAGTCGCCATCAGAAAGTACAAAATAATTGCCAGTACTTGCAATAAAGGAAGCTAAGCAAGTGAAATTGTAAGTATTAAATTGCAAAAGTACCAGTTGTCTATAAGAAATCTTTAAAATATGTATGTTTCCATGAGGTTAGCTGCAAAGTTACAATGTCTAAATCCCACTTTAAATGGATTTATGTATGTTTAAAATCAGAAACCATATGACAACGAAGCGGCATACAATGTAGATAAGGACCTAGGGATAGACACTAGCATGTCCATCAATGGAATCCCATATCAAAACTGTGAGGAGAAAATTTAAGCTGAGAGGCATGCATCTCAGCATCATATATAGAAAGTCACGACTGATGGGGAAACCAACCCTTTACCTTCTGGCATTGAACGATTCAAAATGAATAAAGATGGGATAAGAAACCCTCCCTCCTCTGGCTGTAAGGGACCCACCATAACTGGACACAAGCACTCTACCCAAGTAACTCCATGACAATATCTAGGTTAAATACCTGTGCTGGAGTTGTGCAGATGTTCTTGCCAAATTATTGGAGTAGGCATTCATCGGCCCCAAGGTGAGCTGCAATCGTCTGAACAGTGGCCTGCAAGAGGAGAAAGAAAATTGTCCAGAAATTGATAAAAATCAATCTAGGTCGAAGTATAAACAGGTAGATGCATTCGTGCATGAATGAAGCAGGAAAAAATCATACAGATTTTCCAACTCCAGCTTGCCCGGTGAGGACGAGAACATAATTATCAAGTTCATCCTGTGAATTGAGAAGATGATACCGTAAGGCTCCATAGTGCTGATTTTACAAAAAGGGAAATGAAACAGAGAGATAATGAAGTCCCTAGACCATCACTTTGTAGACCTTCACATTAAACTGCCAACTTAAAATCACAAGCCATAAGCAGAAGGGGCAAACTACAAATAAATCGCAAGCCACAGAGACGAGAAAAAAATATCAAAATCATTCGGTCAATCACATTTTGTATGATAGGTGGTATAAATCCTGACATTCAAAGATGATGCAGATGAAATTGACGTGCGGTGCAGCCAAGGCTTTGATGTTGCTGGCCCTGATCTACTTACTGCAAATCAGAGGAAATTGCCTACCACTTCCAGCATCGTTATCGTTATCCGCAGACCTCTTCGAGTTGCAACCTCCTGCCTCTCTTTCTCATAGTATCTAAAGCCATCTATAAACTACAGAAGAGGCATTGGAATAATTTTGCAGAAACCATTCCAAGTGCCAATTTCATTTGACACTAGAAAACACCAAGCAAACCTTGAATTGAAAGGCTTCAGAGGTCCTTTGTGCCATGATTACGAGCTGAGAGCTCTTTTCTATACTAAGTGCCACCAAACACAAACATCCTTTTTACAGTGCATGTGACTTCTTTCCCCCAAACACACTCCCGCTAACACAATATTTATTTTTTTTTTTCTTTTTTCTTTTTTCTTTTTTAATTTGGTTTCCTTTCTTTAGGGATGGAAGAAACCTATACCTCAAAATAACACCTCTGATAACTATATCATTACCTTAGAAGATCTGAATCTTTCTTCAAACCATACCTTGACTTCTTCAACCTGTTACAGGGATGGTAAAACAATTCAGTATAACCTTATTATTATGTGACTAGAGTCTAATTGACTTTACCTTCTTTTTGTGAACAGCGAGCTCTTCCAAGGAATGACGTTTGTATTTATCGACCCATAAGCCCTCTGCATTGCTCCCTCTGAAACCTGAATTCACATTCCCCCCTCCGTGTTAGTTATAGAAGGCACGCACCATAAGAAAGAGCAATGCCAAATTATGTAAATAAAAGGCGAAGATCATGACTAAGGAGTTCAGAAATCAAATTTCACAACTCCCATGAGTAAATATAGAGTATTAGTCGTTGGAACTACTTCCATAGCCCACAAAGCTGTTATATAAAGTCTATGCACGCAATTACTTAATGCATAGCAAGTCATGAGGCCATGTTGGCATCAGAGCCTCAGCCTCCCGAGTGCAGAGAAAGCAACCCAATGAAGAATTCGGTAGGCAAAGTTGGAATGTCAGCCAAGAATCTACAACGGCATACCAGCAGGTACCTTGAACCCATTAAACACTTGATCAAAACCTTCACCAAAGAAGCTGGCCTATTTGAACAAACAAAATCAGATTCTTAGCACTTAAGTACTAAAGCGAGGACATCAGCCTTTGAAAAATATATTTAACAAATACACACCGAATAACTAAAATCTCAGAGGAAAATCAAAGTTATTCAAGACAGAGAAAGGTTTTTAAGTATACCTGAACAACGTTCCTGGATTCTTTACTCGAGTGGGACCGAGAACCTGAAAGGCAAGCCTTCTTCGGTCCTCTAGGGTTTGAGCGAGTGACCAAGGACCTGGATTTCGGTTTCGAATAGCTTCGATTCAAACTCAAGGAACAGTCATCGTCTTCACCATCCGAGGATAAAACAACGACGTTGTTCCTCTTCCCCATTACCGTCACGTTCAGAAAACCCCAAATGGATGGTTTTGGCCGTTACAAATATTATATATATACAGAGACAGATTTCGCGGGTTTTTGGATTTGAGAAGGCGTAGGCGAGAAGCTAGTGAGAAGGGAATGTGATGCTTGTAAGATTAGTATATACCACGTTCTGAACCGTTCGATTTGCGGTTGAATGTTTTGGCTGCGTTTGTTTTTAGCTTAAAATAAAGAAAATTATAAAATATTTACAGCTGAAAATATTTGTACGGAAAATAAAATAAGTTTCGGTGTTTTGACTAACCCTATGAAAATGAGTATGTGGTGTTTAAAGAATATTTTTTAATAGTTTCAATTTATTCTTATCAACAGAGTACTCGTGTTTTATGTCATTTTAGAATTAATACTAGTGTTTTATGTCATTTTAGAATTGAAACTCGTGTTTTAAAATTTTTGATTTTAAAAACTGTAATTCTCCTTATTATGAATCTAAAGCTCTACTTATTTTACTCTTATATATGGACCAAAAATTCATATATAGCACATTTTCAAACATATCAGCTGCATACGTGACTTTTTTTAAAAAATAATAATAAATTTAAACTATTTGCGCATATATAAATAATAAAAAAATCACAGGAGTAGACTTGGCTCCCTTGTACGCAGTGGGGGTTATTAGATACTTTGAGTTAGCCAATACTAGAGATAGGAAGGACAGACAATGAGTTAAAATATTTAAAAAATGACTAACCTCAATTTTGCAGGATAAAATTTTCCGTTGACTTGATATTTTTATTTTATCTGTCAAACACAATAGAAGTTAAAAAAAAAAATTCCAAGAAGATATTTTCTGGCGAAGCAAACGCAGCCTTTGTCACGATTATTTTCCTACGAGTTACACCAAGCTCTCTGACCGTTTTATCAATCTTCGAACACGTGGAGATGTAAAGGCCTAAACACATAACTCTCTGTTGGGCGATAAGGGTGGGCACCAAAACGGACGGAACCAAAATTGTTCATTTCGGTTCCAATTTCAGTACCCACCGGAATGATATTTTGCATTCCGGTTCCGTTTCGAAATTAATCGGAACGGAACCGGAATTGGAACCGGAACCGGAAATTCGATTCCTTATCTGGGCCTAAAAAGCCCAGATTTAGTTTGAGCCCATTGACCCAAAAATGAAATTTTTAAGTTGTGTTTTGTGGGCCAAACAACTTTAAATTAAAATTACAACTAAACAACTAAATTTCAAAATAATATTTAACTATTTTATGATTTCAAAATAAACTCTAAATTAAAATTACAACTAAACAACTAAATTCCAAAACAAAATAAACATTGTAAATAAACTCTAAATTAAATTTACAAACTATTAATAAAAAACATCATCTAAATTTCAATAATTTCCAAATTGGAAAAGGCAAATTCTAATTAAAATACAATATTTTTTTAATTTAAAAATTGTACCGGAACCGGAAAATTCCGGTATTTCGTCGGAATTTCCGGTTTCAGTTCCAGTTCCATTTTGGAAATTTCTTAAAATGAATTCCGGTTCCGATTTCGGAATAAGCCGGAATCGATACCGGAACTGGAACCGGAACTTCTGCAGAAACCAGATAAATTGATTACCCTTATTGGGCGATGTGTTCGAAATCAGTATCAAGATTCAATGCTCAATAAGTCTGGAATTTGTTATGTTTCCTCAGACTCACATTCACGTAACTCGAAGTTAATCCGTTAAGTACTTGGAGACTGTTCTTCCAATAGTTTGATTGGTGCCCGAGGGATCACATCTGGAAAATGCAATCACTTAGGACAAAAAAACAAATTCAGATGACGAATCAAAGGCCTGAAGGATAATTGGATAAAGAATTGAGGGTCTTTTTCATTTTTCCTGACAAGCACAATAAATAAAAAGGTTAAGCGGATTTATTATGTGAGATAAGATAAAAATCCTCTTCAGTGACAGACAATATGTGAAAATCGAAAAATTGAGTACAAGAGAAAAATGACACAAAGATTTACATAGTTTGACAATGTGCCTACGTCAACAGAAAAATGGGCCAAATGCCACTATATCAAATAAGAATATTATATCATAAGTATTTATATGAAAATTTTAGATATACAATTAAAAAAAAATTTTAAAAAATTATTTTTCTCCTACCGTAGCATGCATTCGCTACAATTCGTTCAGAGAATTTGGTAATTTATTATAGCACCTCAATATTACTTCCATACTTTCTACAAAAGAATACGAGCCACCTATTTCAATATTAACTATCCAAATTCCATCCTTAATTAAAAAGCGAGACAAATTAGGAATTTCCAGAATGTGATGAGAAGAAAAAACAACATCTAATGACCAGTACACAACCATTGCTGCAAACATAAGCAAATATATTCTGCACGCACACAGGTGATTAGATAATGAATTACAACCACATGCGGTTGAACAAAGTTTCTTTTTTGCGGTTTGGACAAACAGAAATTCAGTACAACAGTGTTTGATTATTAAAATTTTGGATAGTAAAATTTTAAAATACGAGAATTGATGGAAAAAGTTAAGAGAAATATTTGAATAAAATATTATAATAAAAAATATTTAATAGAAAAAGAGATTATTTTATAATTTTTTAATTAAATCCGAAATTTTGGGTGAATCTCGACCATCAAACATCTAGCTCAAGAGTTTCGGATTGCCTTGTAGCAACCAAACGTTGTCTAACGGGCTGACATTTTGGTAAGCAAATCTTGGTCGTGTTAAGATTAATGAGCCACAGAAGTTCAGTTGATATCAAACTTTCAAGGTCCAGACCAATAAGCCCAACTCCCTCGACCCACCGCAACAAAACTCACACGCCTCAAATATTCAGCAATTGGCCCCAAGTTTTTTTTTTCTTTTAAGTTACTGGAGTAGACTGTGGGTCGAGCTAATATATCCGTAAATTTTAATATTTAAAATTATTTCACACTTCCATTATTTAATACTGTAAATATGAAATGTTGGACAATATAAATCTATTATTATTGTATTTAATATTTTATGCGTGGTTTGAAGTCGAGGCGGCCTAATAAATAAAATTTTATTTAAACTTTCCGCTCTATTTTCGTTAAACTCATTGGGTTGTTGGGAGAGACAACGGCCAAACGGTACAATATCGCCGCATCTCATCTATTTTCCACGATAAATCCGCAATGTGTCGCGAATCGCTGGCGAGTGGACCTACTGGTCCGACTCGCAGCGTTCTTAACCAATCGCCCGGCTCACCTACCCTCTCTTCGTCCTCCTCCAACAAATCCCCCACACACAATGTCACAGCGACACTCAAACGCAACGACAACCCTCTCTCCGCAGAGAATTCTAACCCGAGCACGAACGGGAGCCCGATACCAAGCCCATGGCTTCAGCCGCGAACCCGTTCTCCATTTCTGTCTCCTCCAAACCCACCGCCAGCTCTACACTCCCTAAACCCAACTGTTCGGCCGACTTCTTTCTTCGCGTTCAGAACCCACCTAGCTCGGTCTCGCTCCGGTCCTCTTCTTTTGTTTCCTCGAGTTCGATCGAGTTGAATTTGAGTCGGGGAGGGAACTCGATGCTGAATGCGAGCCGAGGAGTGAGGTCGACAACGATACGAGCTAGTTCGGCCCAGGTTATGGACCAGTCGGTGGCTAAAACCGACTCTAGGGCTCCGACCATTGTGGACGTCAATTTGGGCAATCGAAGCTACCCTATTTACATCGGATCCGGACTTCTTGATCAACCCGATCTTCTCCAGAGGTACGTACTATTTAATAAATTTCGCTGAATTGGTCTACTCATGTTCTATTCCTAAAAGTTGTAGATCTTAGTTGAGAGAAACTACATATATTCTTGTACTTAATGAGTAGCTATGTCTTCTCACTAATTAATGCTATATCATCTCAAGGGTGTAACGTTATCATTTTTGAGGTGTGCGTGTTACTGGAATGAACTAAACACACAAGACTTTGAGAGCTGCAGAAACGATGGACGTAGACACTTGTCTGTGTGTCAATTTGACTAGGTAAGCTGATATATATCAGAGCTGCAAGGGTCGCGTGTGTCTTGGTTAAATGCTCTATTGCCGAAATTACTCACTCCTGACTAGAGCATTCTAGGAGTATTATCGCTATGTGGTGACTCATTATATAAAAGGCGTGAGATAACTGAAAATATTTATGAAGAAGAGAATGTGATAGAAGCACATTGTAATACAATGTGAGATCAATATCTTTGTCCTATTTAGATATTTACGTGCAACTACTGTACTGAATAATCAAACTGTTGTCAGACATAAAACGGCCACGTAGTCATGATATAGATAATGACTCGTAGACAGTGGTGCTCGTGACTTGTACCAACATCTCGTTCGAGTTATTATATGTCTTAGGTTCTATGCGTCGAAAATAACCGTAGCATTTTTCTGTTGAGTGATTGAGATATAATCAAATGAATATTGGTACTCTGCACAAGCAAAAGTAACCCGCTCAATCATCAGAGATCGGATATTCCCAGAGGCGGTACGGCTATCACAATAGTGCTATAGCAAATCAAGATTACTTCAAACAATAGTTCCCAAGTTGATAAGTGCTAGTCTCTGCTCTTCGTGTATGGATCAGATATATCACATAAGGGACATGGTAGGATGTGTTTGGTTGATTTACTCACAAATAGTGAAATTTTAGTTAATTTGGAGGTGCTGCAACACTTGAGAAACATTGACATATGAGATAGGATCTCTTGTGTTTTCGCACTACTCACTTGAGTGTCTTGTGATTAGGTAACCCATATTCGGTGAAAAACGCTCTATTGAACATAAGGGCTATCTCATAGAGGAATTCGATATTTTGCACACGAAACCACAACGATCGATGGTATCAATTTGTTGGGTCCGGCCATGCTACTAAAAACGCGAGGACAGTCGCTCTGATGTCTATGATGAGCGGAGCTTCGGGAGCGATGACTAGTACACTTTTCAGCCATTGCTCTCTGTTCTTTCTCTCTCTCTCCCACAGTTTCTCGCCAAATTTGATCTTGAAGGCTGAGATTCAATTATGATTAGCTGCGATCAAAGTCATCAACTTTCTTATAGTTTAGAAACATGACTCAAAAAAAAAGAAGAAGCAAAATGAAGGGGAAGTAGATGGGCAGTGCCGGCGAGTTGCATGCACCTCTTTCAGATTCCCAGACTCAGCTTCCGACGAGGACGACGACAACACACAAACTCACTGTTCCTGTCGATGTCGCTGGTTCGGTTTTGACGTCCAGGTTTTCAACCTCGGTTTAACTCAACCATGACTCCATCTCCACCAACCCACAATTAAAAATAATTTGATTAAACATAAAAAGAAATCCCTTATTAGCATTCTTTTTATCTTTTATTTTTTTCTAAGATTCTTTTTATCTTTTATTTTTTATTATTCACTTGTAAAACGGAATGCCGTAAATGGAAATTGTGTTTGTCGTCAACAGGAGGATTTATATTATAAAAGAATTAAAAAGTATTTTTATTAACAGAAAAAATTTATAAAAAAAAGTTTTTTCAATATTTAGAGTAGGTGTTTTCTAAGAGTTAGAATAAATGATAGAGAACACAAAATACTGAAAATAAAATTATTACATATAAAAATTAGTGTACCTAATAGGTAGTTGGTGCAGAAATGTACTGTTATGCCCTCTTTGATTTCGTTGTCAATAAGTCTAAAAGCTTGGTGGTCTATTAAAAAAAGTCTACTGCTTCTGCTTGTATATCATGCGCAGGCAAGTCAACCAAAAGATATTCCACTTTTAATTATGTTCTCAGTAACAGTTTGGCACTAGCTAAGAGAATGCCAGAGAGAAAGGAAAAACAGTTTGGCATTGACTGCCACTTGTACCCACCCACCTTTGTTTGAGTTTGAACTTTTCCTTCTTGGTAGGTATGGTATGTGTGGGAGATATGGATTTCCCCGTCCACACTCCACACGATGCATGAGTTTTTTTTTAATTTTTTTTTTTCCAACCAGAATGATATATATATATATATATATATAAACAATTAAAAAAAACTCTATATATATATATATATATATGCATGAGTAGTCGTATTATACTTGATAAATTACCACAGATATATTGATGCTAAACGTTCAAGATGCAAGGAGAGTGTCCTGTTGATTCATGTTCACCCCGTGACAGTGTAGATTGAGCCTTTTGTCAAGCTATTGTTCTCTTGTTTTTTTTATTTTTAATAAAATTAACATTAGTGACTTATAACAAACATCAAAATTGAACTGATAACATGACGCAGGTCTTTTCACTAGAGTTCAATATACGAAAGGTTAACGAGGGACTTGCATACATGGACCAAGCAAGGATATTTAGGGGCACAGAATTTTCTCTTATATGAGTGGAAGCATGTTGGAAGGGGGGCTATGATAGAAAGTTAAACACAAGTCCATTGGATAAAAATTTCTATTTTGCAAATTTTTGGGAGGCAGAGCCCCTCCTGTTCCCCTTAATTAGAGTTGTTCAGTCTGGGTCTAACACCTTCCGGCCTGTCTGAGTCTGATCGAAACCGACAAAGATTGATTGCCCTAGTTTGGAATGGGCTCGAGGTTGGGCCCTACTTTTAAAAACTCGACCAAAGTCGTTCGGATATTAGTTGCCCTAGCCTCTTTGAAGGTCCCCAAATCCCCTCCCCGAATACTTCTTCCATCTCTAAGTTCCCTCTCCTTCCCAACCCCCGCAGCCACCAGTTGTATCCCCTAAGCTCCATTGCCCTGCTGTATGAGTCTTTCTCGACCCTCACTGCACCGTCGCACTCTAGGAGTTTGAGCTTTTCCTTAATCTCTCCATGCCGCAAGGATCAACCAGGTCACCCAATTGTTTGGGGTCCCTTAGCCAATAGCAGGCAGTTCGGTCAACATGCTTGCCAAACAACTCCTACCATAGGAGTGTTCAGTATTGGCCGACCCCCAACTGAAAATGGTCGGTGCACCCTCTCACCCTTAACTATGCTCTTTCATGCATATCACATATAGCATAAAGTCCAAACTAATTGTCTACGTATCATATGCAAGTTCTTCATTAAAAGTAACATACAATGCCACACTCATAATGTTGTGGTTATATAGTTCGTTATAGGTAACAAAAGAATACAATTGAAGTATTTAATAAACTATATTTATTGAGTTATGGTGCCTAAAGTCATTTGTTAATAAAAAGTTTGGGATAGGTAGTTTTAAGTTGTATATGGTCGGTTGGTTATAAATGAGGTTAAGTTTTTGCTTAGATTGTTCGATTTATATAAGTATAAGATTAGTTGTTCATCAATAACTTGATTAATTTACAATCCTATAAAAGAATTTAAATTATAATTTATACTTAGGGGCTTAAATACATTAATAAGATAGAGATAAATATACTTTGCATCCTTCAATTATGAGGATTTTGACACTTTGTATCGTAAATTATTATTTTTGTCACATTGCACCCATCAAAAATGATTTGTTAACACGTGAATTGACAACTTTATCCCCATAATTTCTTGACAGTGACATTTTTATGGGGGTAAAACTGTAATTTCATTGGTCAAAAGATTAATTTCCGTCACAATCAATAAGCATTTCTAATGGATGGTGCAAAATGTTTAAAATTAATAGTTGGTGGATACAATATGACAAAAATTAATTTGGGCTGCAAAGTGTCAAGATCCTAATTATAATTGGATTGTACAAAGTGTATTTATCCTAAAAAGAAATCTACTAGGATAAATACAATTTTCACCCATCAGTTATAGAGGTTTGACACATTGTACCCTCAAACTATCAATCTTATACACTTTGCACTCTCTGTTAAATTTTTTCTTTAAATTAGATAGAAATGATAATAATGTCCCTTCCCCATTTCGCATATGTTCATATTTGATCGTGGGTATTGTTGTTAATTCATTAGGGCATTATCGTCATTTCAGGTGAAAAATAATTAAATTCTATTCAATTTGAAGGAGGGTGCAAAATATATATAATATTAATAGTTGTATGGTGCAATGTGTTAAAGTTGGTAGCTTATGGTGTAATATGTCAAACCCCTATAGTTAATGAGTGAAACGTGTATTTATCCAATATCTACTCGACCATCATATATTAAATGAAAAAAAAAATACTTAGAAAGAGAAAAATATTTCATGTATTGAGGAAAGAGTGGAGGCCATGGCACCCTCAGCCTGCCCCTTTTCCCCAACTTTTTCCTTGCATGTATGATACTTCTCTTTATATTAGTTAAGGGTTAATTGCACTTGGCACCCACGTGGTTTGGGGGTCATGATAATTTACACCTCATTCTTTCAATTTTGAGACATTTCACCCATTGGTTTTGAGTTTCATCGATTTGCACTCCGCCTTTTATTTATCTGTTAAAACGAACAAAAATCCCAATAACGTGTTCTACATGTGACTCACTTACCGATTATGCCCTCAATATTCAAAATGAATTAATTACATTGTTGATATAGTTTGAGGGGTCTGACACTTTGCACCCACTTGTTTTACATGCAGTTGATTTTTTTTCGTTCGAAATAACGAATAAATTGACAGAATGGTGCAAATCGAAGTAAGTCAGAATCACGTGAGTGAAATGTGTCAAAATTGAAAGAATGGGGTGTAAAGTGTGAAGACCCCACACTATATGGATGCAAAATATAATTAACCCATCAATTAATGTATAATTGCACTTTGTTATTGTTTTGGGAATGTATTTTCATTATTAGTTATTGGTTGATGGTTTATATTCATTGTCAGGCAATAAAGGATCATCTTCTCCCTTTCTTTGAATGTCCACTCACCTCGTTTAAGTGGGGATTTAGTTGCGACCCTTGTTATACTTGATTAACGAGAGTCATCATTACTATTAGATTATTCTTGTTTTGTTGATTCTTTCATAATAGAGTTTTAATATACACAACCTAAGATTGCGAACAATTGAACATACTCTCATCTTGCCCTTAAACAAATCCCAGTACTTATACAGTAACCCAAAGATAATCATTGAATTGCAACTCAAGTATCATAGGCTATATATATAGACATTCATGTACAAGGGAATTAATGAAAAAAAAGTTTTTCATGATAAATCTACAGCCGAGATTTGAGATCTCTATGGATCACACGCACTACCATAGTTGAAACTTTGAATAAGCCATTATGGCTTTATTTGTGTTAGTCCAAGGTTGTTCCGCAAACAATCCTTAATTGATTTTGATGATAACAAAAATTCTAAGTGCTTTGAAGACTTTTAAATTTTATATTGTCAATCCACTTTTCTAAAGGATTTATGTCAAATATAGAAGTCATTGAAAAACCTAGTTTAGACCCTGATAACACTTAGAAGGGGTGAATACGTGTTTTCCCTCTAATTAACAAATCAATAACAATTTTAAAACATGTTCTAAAATTGTTCAGCCTAGATATGCATAATAATCAACTCAATCAACAAATAAGCAGCGGAAAATTAAAACAAACTTCAATCACACAAAGAGACAAGGATTTGGTGACGAAGTGGAAAACCTTTGAAATACCATTCAAAGGAAAAACCACTCCGGGCTAGCAGCCACCTAGAATCCACTAAGAAGAAAACCTTACAAACAGTGATTCAGACACGGGCAACCCCAGTTGCTTGACTCTGACAACCCTGATGTAATAATCTAAGCCTCCCTGCTTAGACCCGCTCCGTGCGGCATTCCCCTCAGACCTTTGAGGATCTTCTTATGGATTCTTCACGAACAAACCTTGTTCTTCAGCACACCTTCAACACCATGAAGGTTACAGAGATATTTGGAGAAAGAATAGAGAAAAACTCATCAATGTTGAAGCACAAATCTTCTCAGGTTTTTCTCTCAAGGAAGGAGGCACAAGTATGCTCAATAGAGGCCTCAATAAACTTCCAGGCGGCCTACCCCGAAACCTAGTAGGGTTTCACGAGTTTTCAAAAGAAAATCCAAAAATTTAGCAATTTTTGAAATTCGCCGGAAGTCGCTCGAGCTGGTCGAGCGTTCGTCGAACGCTTATGTTTTGTCTGAAATTTGAAGCGCTGAACGCTTTGAACGTGATTGAATTTTTCAAGGGGCTCGAGCGCTTGTTGAACGCTAGTTGAACGTGATGGCTCTGTATGAATTTTTCCAAGGACGCTCGAGCGCTTGTTGAACGCTGGTTGAACGTGATGAAGACTTTGGACAGACCATCAACTCTACTCTTGAACAAATGTGAGGACCAAAATTACAACTCGATCACGACATATTTTGACACGGAATTATGCCAATACAAAAATGCACTAACAAACTCCCCCTTTGGCAATTCCGTGACAAAACCCACATATATAAAATAAACAAAACATAGATCTTTGCTAATCACCAAAGCAATGATCTATTTACATGAATATCAACCCTATGACCTAAAAGACGTGTTCAAGAGTCTTTGAATCTGTTACCTGAAAAACACAATCTCAAAGACCAAGTGAAAAACAGAGAGAACAAACAGATATATGAAAAATGAAGTACAGAAACAAAACATTAGCTCCCCCTTTTTTGTCACGAATGGACAAAGGGAAACAAAATGCCACCGCTCATTGATGAAATAAAATGCATGCAAACATGAAAATGAGCATCAACCGACATAAGAATTGCATATCACAATAAGATAAATTAAAGGCATAACAATCAACCAAAACCAACAACAATGCACAAAGGAAGAGGTGAATAAGAAAGGTAACATGCAATTTGATAATGAAATAAGGAAAAATTATTGAAAAGAGCAAATGATCAAATGCCAAAAATTAGCACAAAATTCATGGAACTAAGAGACATAACTAAAAATTCTCAAGAGCATGGAAAATCAATACAAGCTCATTGTATGATCATGGAAAATAATATTCATTGATTGTATGCCACACGTCTCTAAACGGTTTTAACATCAATAATTAAAAAATGAGAACTGCATACGTGTGTGAAATACGAAACACAATCAGAGAGGCTTAAGACCTTAATTTTGTGAGGGAGGTCAAAGCTAGCCAAATGAAACCATGAGTGAAAAGAGACATATCACACCAGATGAAAGTCAAACCCAATGCCACTAGGACCTGAGTATGCAACTTTGTTGCTTGTTTTTCTCCCCCTAAATATTGCATTTTTGCTTTTGCTTTTGCTTTTTCTTTTTCTTTTCTTTTCTTTTCTAGAATAGTAACAACTTCTTTTGAAGTAGAGATAATCTTTTGGAGCCTATGACTCTGAGAGGGGCAATGAATAAGGTCAGCTAGTCAAAGGTCAATTCAATCTGATGAACATGATCTCTTTCACTTGTGGTTGCAGACCCAAAACTCACACATGCGGTCAAGCCTCATCTAACCATATTCAGTGTGCACTGTGATTGGGTATGGCAAAAATACATTTGAAAATCATGTCAGCTAATACCAAAAAGAGACAATAGGCATGACTCTCAAATCATATTATAATCCAGACATAAATTGAGAAAGTATGTAAAAGATCATGCTCGAAAATCTCAAGTATGTCAATCAGGCCAATTACCAAATGTGCTGACAAAAGGCACACAACAATCATCAATTTTTTTTTAATATTATAAAAAAAAAAAAAGGAAATAAAAGAACATGAACTCACAAGATAAGCAAACACACAAGAACATAAATTTAAAAATGAAATATAAATGCAACCTAAGCTAATGCAAGCAAGAACAAAAAATACTCAGGGAGTAGAACATGTACCAATAGCCTTCATGTTGGCTAATAGGTTTTCATCCTTTTTCACCCAAATCTTCTTGACATATGTTGATTGTTTGGTCAAGTTCTCCAACTTTGCATTTATAATCATGGTGTGCTTAGTGAGAACCTTGATTTGGTTTTCAAGATTCGTATGCTCAGTGCTGCAGAAAGGGTTACTATGTGTGTGCTCTCTCTCAATTTAAAACAATTAGGTCTGATGTGACCTATTTTTCCACAAAAATGACAAGTAGGAACAAATCCGATGTGAAGTGTGTGTTTTAGGTGGAACAATATGAGAATGAGTATTCATGGATGGAGAGTTAGTCTTTTTACCTTCACTCACCTTTCTCTGAGGAGCTTTAACTTCTGCTTGTTTGACTGGCAATGATGCGGAACGAAGACAGTATTTGAAGTTGATGCACCACTCGACTCGTTGTATCCCAAACCTTTCCTATTTCCAGGTGTTGCTCCTAGGCTTAACATGTGGTCAAGCTTTTTAGACCCACTAGAGAATTGTGAAGTTGAGCATTAGATTTCTCTAGTTTGCACTCTAAGTCTTTGACTTCAGCTTCAAGGGCCAAGTTCTTCAGTTTCAAGTCATCAGACAACTTGATGTATTCTTCAAGCGTGGCAGTGAGGTTATCCCTTTCAAGTTGAGTCTCATGAAGTTTCTCTAGGGTCCTTTTATTTACCTTGTGCAGTTTCAGGCTTTCCCTAAAGAGTTTGTCATACACCTCTTGCAAGCTTTCTTCAGCATCAGATTCATCCTCTGATGTCTCGTTTCAGAGTTAATATCCTGCAAATCACAATTATCAGTACTAGACATAAAAGCCATAAAATTTACCTGTTCTTCTTCATCACTGCTGGAATTTGATTCGTCGTCACTCAGTGAAGCATTCATAGCTTTTCCTTTCGACTTGAGATATGTTGGGCACTCTGATCTGACATGACCAAATCCTTGACACTCAAAACAAGTCAATTTTTTATTCTTGGACTCATTAGCAATGTGCTTATCTCTCTTCTCCTTTCTGAACCCACTGGAGCTACCATGATTCTTTTCAGCACCTTTATTAAATCTTCTTTGATCATCCTTTGATCTCAAAAACTTTCTGAATTTTTTGACTAGAACACTGAAGTTCTCATCATCTAGAGATTCATCTGACTCAGAACAGACTTCTTCTTTACTAGATCTCAAGGCGATAGACTTGTTCTTCTTAGGCTGAGGCAATGTCTGTTCATAAGTTTGCAGAGACCCAACTAGTTCTTCAATCTTCATCGTGTCCAGGTCTTTACTTTCCTCAATTGCTGTAACTTTGGGTCTGAATCTTTCAGGAAGAGATCTCATAACTTTTCTCACAATTCTACTTTCTTGTATCTCTCTCCTAGGTTGTAGCTTGAGTTAACTATGTCATTTAGCTTTGCATAGAACTCATCAAACGTCTCATCTTCCTTCATTCGAATTTCTTCAAACTTTGTGGTCAACATCTGAAGCTTTGAGTTTTTAACGGTCTTGGTACCTTCATGAGTAGTCTCTAAAATCTCCCAAGCTTCCTTAGAAGTTTCACACATGAAATTCGTTTAAACTCATCAGCAGACACAGCCATAAAAATAGAATGTAAACCTTTGCTATTCCAATTACATTCACTGATCTCATTAATAGTCCAGTGCCAATATCTTTAGGTGTTTTAACACCTTCAACCTAGATAGAGGGTGCAGACCACCCTTTAACACAAGATCTCCAAACGTTCACAAGAGATTTCAAAAAGGTTTTCATGCAAACTTTCCAGTACGCATAATTGCTTCCATCAAAATATGGAGGCACAGACAAAGACTGACTTTGATTCATCTAGACTAAGGGTCAAGGACCGAGTTTAGGCTCTGATACCAATTGAAAAACCGTTTAGACCCTAATAACACTTAGAGGGGTGAATAGTGTTTTCCCTCTAATTAACAAATCAATAACAATTTTAAAACATGTTCTAAAATTGTTCAGCCTAGATATGCATAATAATCAACTCAATCAACAAATAAGCAGCGGAAAATTAAAACAAACTTCAATCACACAAAGAGACAAGGATTTGGTGACGAAGTGGAAAACCTTTGAAATACCATTCAAAGGAAAAACCACTCCGGGCTAGCAGCCACCTAAAATCCACTAAGAAGAAAACCTTACAAACAGTGATTCAGACACGGGCAACCCCAGTTGCTTGACTCTGACAACCCTGATGTAATAATCTAAGCTCCCTGCTTAGACCCGCTCCGTGCGGCATTCCCCTCAGACCTTTGAGGATCTTTCTTATGGATTCTTCACGAACAAACCTTGTTCTTCAGCACACCTTCAACACCATGAAGGTTACAGAGATATTTGGAGAAAGAATAGAGAAAAACTCATCAATGTTGAAGCACAAATCTTCTCATTTTTTCTCTCAAGGAAGGAGGCACAAGTATGCTCAATGGAGGCCTCAATAATTTCCAGTGGCCTACCCCGAAACCTAGTAGGGTTTCACAGTTTTCAAAAGAAAATCCAAAAATTTAGCAATTTTTGAAATTCGCCGGAAGTCGCTCGAGCGCTGGTCGAGCGCTCGTCGAACGCTTATTTTTGTCTGAAATTTTAACTGAGCGCTCGAGCGCTTGTTGAACGCTTGTTGAACGTGATTGAATTTTTCGAAAGGCGCTCGAGCGCTTGTTGAACGCTGAACGTGATGGCTCTGTATGGAATTTTTTCAAGGACGCTCGAGCGCTTGTTGAACGGTTGAACGTGATGAAGACTTTGGACAGACCATCAACTCTGACTCTTGAACAAATGTGAGGACCAAAATTACAACTCGATTACGACATATTTTGGCACAGAATGATGCCAACACAAAATTGTACTAACAGTCATCTCTCCAAAATATTTCTAAGTGGACTTAAACATCACTACACAAGTTATAAGATCAATTTTTCTTTGTAGGTGTTTAAAAGTTTGGAATGTTTGGAAGCTTTAAAGTTGTTGATTTTCTCTCAGTTACAAGTGTCGACATACAGGACAAGTGTCGGCACATTACACTGACACCGAGAGCACCATTCCAAACCAGTGATGAAGTGTCAACACATAGAAGTCAAAGTCCCAACACATTGCACTGACACCGAGAGCATCATTCCAGACCATGTGATGAATTGTCGACACATTGCACGGTCTCCCGAGAGAACGACTCCATATCAAATCTTGTCAAATTTTGTCAACACATTGCACTGAGACACCTCGGAGATAGTAATGGGGACCTCGGATATTGTATGAGTATCTCGAGATGTTTGTGGAAAGGTCGGGTGTGTATGGACATCTCGGGATGTTGTGGGAACGTCGGGAAAATGTATGGACCTCGGGATGTTTGGAATGCACCTCGAAAATAATAAGGGAAAAGCTCGGGAGCATCTCGGAATACCTCGGAACACTTCAGAGCTCGAAAATGGAAATAGGAAAGCAGACACCTCGGACAGGAGCTCGGGAAGTGATTAACCGGGATAGATACTTCGGTTTGTGAAGGGGACCTCAGGAAGTGAGTAACCGAGATAGATACCTCGGTTTGTAAGGGGACCTCAGGAAGTGACAAACCGAGATAGATACCTCGGTCAGTAAAGGGGACCTTGGCATAATGATGAGATGTATACATTGTAGTCTACCTCGGCTAGTAAAGGAGGACCTCGGAATAATGAAGAGACGTCGGACACATTGCACTGAAGACTCATATTTCAAACCAAGTTATGGTGCCGACACATTGAAGATTAGTGTCGACACACTGCACTATCTCCCGAGAGTAGAATTCCAGAACAAGTTTTGATGTGCCAACACACGCTGATTATGTGCCAACACATACCACGATTTTGCTGAAATCCTGGAACGTCGTCAGCTAATTCAAAATGATTCAAAAAGTCATTTAAGCCCTTCCAATGACTCTTTTGAAATCCTTGATGACCGTTGAAGCCCTGGGGCTATAAATAGAATGAGTTAGAAAGAGAAAGGGGGGATTTGCAGCATCATTCAAAATCTATCCTCCGAAAGAGAGAGAAAGCAAGATCCAAAGAAATACTTTGCTAATTCCTTCAAGACCAAAGCTTCATTGTCAAATCTTCTCCTTTTGCTCATCATTGACGACCTAGCCTTCAAAGAGAGAGAAATTTCTTGAAGAAGAGACAACACACTTGCAATACTCTTGCCCTAATTTCTAGAGAGAGAAAGTGCTTTGAAGAAGAGGAAAACCGCATCTACCAAGAAAGCTTGTGCTCCCACCTACCGCTTTCCTTTGAGAATCTTGTCTCTTGCACTCTATTGAGTTTTCACTTGCTTATTCGGCTTAGAGAGCCATTCATTATTATTCCTTTGTATCCATTATTTTGGAAAACACTTGAGTGTTGGTGTTGTCACTTGTCCTACTCGTGAGGGTAGAAGAAATCCCTTGGGTTTTGGGATTTGTGAGAGTTTGAAGCGTGAGCTCGAAAAATGCTTTGTAAAGGTTCCTTAGCACCCGGAAGCTAAGGTGTATTTGCTATTTGGAGAATAGTGAAGGAAGCCCAAGGAAGTCAATAGCCTTGGGGGTGGACGTAGGCAAGTGTTGGCCGAACCACCTAAAATTACGGTGTCATCTCTCTAACTCTATCTCTCTTACGTTTTAGTACATATTCATATTTGTGATGCTTTATGATTTATTGTTCTTCTTATTAAGAAGCATTTAGCATATTCAGATCTGCTTTTGTATTTGTAGAAAAAGTTATTTTCAGATCTACTTTTTTTTATTTAAAAGGGGAGACGTTTTTTATAAACCCAATTCAGCCCCCCTCTTGGGTTGTTATTTAGACTTACAATTTAGAATGGGGTTTCATATCTAGTCTTTGGGTTCAAAACCGGTTTGGGAACTTATTTCTCACAAAGGCGTTTGGCAAATAGTTTGGATTGAAGCCTATTTTCAACTTCAAATTTACCCTCCACATGTCCTAATTTAATAAGCTGCAAGCCTTTCATCCACAACGTTATAATGCTCAAGTCAACAAAAATTAAGGCTGTGATGAACAAGACAAAACTACAAGTACTCCTTTGTCATGCTTTTTAACGCAAAACACACTTAGGCGGTGTTTGATTGTGAAAATATTGGGGTGTTTAAAATGTTAAGGGGTTGGAGTTGATAAAAAATGAAGAGAGAGATGATTTAAATGAATTTTTTATATTTTATTTGGAGTAAAAAATGATGATTTGATGTGGAGAAAGAGAATTTTAAGGAGTTATTTTATTGGGATGGAAATTTTGGGAGCAAAAAATTTTGGCTCCCAAACACCACCTTAATACCAAACATACCCCTGCAAATAATCTCAACAGACTTTATAAAAAAGACTGAGGACATATGTGACATTTTCTACCCTTCCAGAGATGACCCTGCTTTTGTCAAACCATTTTAATCTCTCATTTCTTTCCCATACCCTTTCCTCCCCCTCACGTCCATTTGACAGAATCATAGAAAACAAATTACCATTCATTTTGCCGAATCGTTCTCTATGAGTGTCTAGTGGAAAATCCCTATTTATTATTCTGAAACCATGTTAGAGCACCTCCCATCATTCTGATTTTTTGTCAGGACAGGTTATCATTCTGTTGTGTTTTAAAGGCATTTGTCATTCTGTTGTGTAGTCCAGACAAATCTATCATTGTAAATGTCTTTTCCAAGTGTGGTTTCTCAAGACATGTGTTTTATTAACCATGCGTAGTATAACTTTTAATTAGTATATTCTTAGATTGTCATTCACATTTTAATTGATCTATTATCATTACTGATATATTGAATTTGAGAACGAACTACTTTTTGCTAAGTTTATTTCAATTCACATTTTAATTGCTCTATTATCATTACTGCCCCTTTGAATTTTAATTGCTCTATTATCGATATATTTAGGGAGATCTTTTTGCTAAGTTCATTACAAGAAATTTGGACTCTAGCTGCGCCAATTATGGTTGGCAAAAATTGGCTAATTGGTTGCTAAAGACCTATTGCAACGAAAAGAGGTCATCGAGTGGGTCGTTGTGGTTGCCTCATGGACAATGACCTTTGACGACAAAAAAGCAATGTCTTCCCTAATAATTCTCACACGTCGAGTCTTTACCCGTAGACAGAAGTGTCAGAATTTTGGCCGCCAAAGGCTGGCCCATGTGGTTCTCTCTTTTGTCTACCACAAAAGTCGTTGCTAGTGAGGCTTTTTTGTCTACCACAAAAGTCGTTGCTAGTAGGGCCTTCTGGTCTACTGACACTATTCTTGCCCCTAAAAGTGGCCCACTCAATGGGTTTCTTAGGTAATTATATTAGCAACTAAAATCAAATTTTTTCCCTCAATAAGCATCAATATTATGTGAAAATTCCTAAAGACAACACAAATAAACGGACAATTCAATAAAAAGTAAACATTTATTTAATATAATTGTCATTTGTAAAGAAATTGAATATATAGCACTTGTTATATCCTCTTAAAATACTTTTACAATAACAATAACCAAATTTTTACATAAGAGCTGCATCAAAGAAACTAAAATAAAAATTGTGTAGGAACAAATTCCTGCTATTAGTCGTACTCTGTTGGTCACCCTTCCATATTCTTCCACTCTACTTGCAGTCGCTAGAATATGTTTCACTTCTGCATGAATTTCTTTCAATTTCCTGCATCAACACATCCACTAAGGTAAAATCTAATGTTTTACAAGGAAGCCTTTCTTAGTTATCTATTCTTTAAGTTCATTGTTCAAAATTGGTCAATTAAAAAACCAGATCATTTTGTTCTCATTGCTGTGAGGAACTTCAGCTTCATTGGTCATTTATTTACACCGGTTACAACAGTATAGTGAGATGCATTGTTTCTTGTATAGAATAACAACACTAAAAGGGAATAAAGCATTCGGAGAGATATGCCATTAGAAACTTCCCTTTGCTGATTGCTTTTTTATTGAGGTTGGACCTGCATTTTGCCAACAAAGAGAGAGATGACCAAAACCCTTCAACTAAACAAATCAAACACACATCCAAAATTCAAACGCACACCTACAAGAAATCTATAGTTTAGACATCTCAAAAATCAAACGCACACCTACAAAAAATCTACAGATTATGCATCTGAAAAATCAAATGCACACCCAAAAGTAAAACTTCAACTTGATTTACCTCCTAGCAGAGTCAAAACTTCGAATTCAAACAGAAGACCTTTCTCTTCGAATTCGAACAGAAATCTACAGTTTGAATTTTTGGCTTTTGACGACAACCTTTTCTCTTTCAGTGTTTTTTTCTAAGCAAACTTTCATTCAAGCAAAAAAGCAATTTACAAATTACAGAAAGTAGA
>CM025856.1:711088-735285 GCA_003952965.2 Morella rubra
AGAGTGTTTGGTAACTATTTGCTTAGCTTTAAGTGGATGGTGTAATCTGTGACTATATTCATATTCGGGGTTGAAATGCAAGATATTCCTATACTCTCTCACATACTCTTGGCCAAATTGGTATTGTTGTACATGATACAGTTCATCAGTGAAACGTGGTTATTTTCTTCTTGCAGGTGAAGAGAGGAAGTTGGATTCTAACAAATTGGAACGAGCATTAGTCAAGCTTTTTGACATCAGGTATGTAGCTTTTCACTTCAACGATGGTAAATTTTTGGATGTTTGTACCGTACATGATGGAAACCTGCAATGTCTTGGCCATTCACTGGCCTTCTATTTCCCTCAGAAGTTGAGACAAAGTGATTTCTGGAGATTATGAATCAAGCTAGTCTCTCCTTGAACTGCGACAAAGCAGGCCATTTTTTAATTCTTGCCTGAAGCCTGATTGCTATGATTCTTTTGTCAATCTCATCTCCACAGCTAATCCATTTTCTTTATTAAATTTAGTTATTTTTTGCCATGTCAGAGTGCTCTCACTCCTAGCAAGAAGATGCAAGAAACTCTATCTGAAGTTTCTTTAGTGGTCTCTGGTCTCTCAAAGAGTCTTGACTCTTGAGAGAGATCTGGGATGACGTTGAAGATTGTGTTTTTTTGGGTGAGCTAGGTTTTAGCCTGCACATTTGTACAGGGTACATCATAATAGAATGTTAATAACTGTTATGTATATAAGTATTTGTTATAGATATTTATGAAGTGCTCGATCGAGGGAGGGAGGGTGAGAGAGAGATATGGCAATGCGGAGGCTGGGGATAGTGCTTTTCAGAGTTCTCATGGTCGCTTTGGTTGTTGTGTTGGTGGTGGTTGCTGATAGGGGTGCTCATTTTCACCGGCGATGGCGGTTTTAACCGCTAAAACCGTCACAGCTACCGGTACCGTAACCGGCAAGGGCGGTTATTGTGCTTAGCGGTGCGGTGGCGGTGTCAAATATGTGATTCCGTCAATTGCGGTGACGGTGACGGTTTTCGCCAACTATCACCTACACTACCGTTAAGCCCCTAGTTGAGACTTAAGATGATTATTAATTATGTGACATACTTTTGTTGGGCTTTTGTTGGAATATGTTAGTTAGTTTATGTCACATTGTTGGACACTTTTATTGGACTTTAGTCATTATGTTTGAATATGATATTATGTTGGACTTATTGGATAGATTATGTTTATGATTAATATGATATGATATTATGTTTGAATAGGTTATGATATTTGTCCATTTGATATGATTATTGATTATGATATTATGTTGGAAATTTAAACAGGTTATGATATTTGAATGATTATATTTGTTGCTTATATATAGGCATCAAATGGTCTAAAGGTCCAAAAAAAATCCAAGGAAAACAGTCCAAAACAGTGAAAAAAAATGAAAAGCCAAAATTTTACGGTTTAAGCGGTTATCATATAACCGTTACCGTTAATACCGTCACCGGTAAGGGCGATTATTGTACCGTAGCGGTGCGGTGGCGGTGTCAATTATGTGATTCGTCAATTGCGGTGACGGTGACGGTTTTCGCCAAACCTTCACCTACACTACCGTTAACCACCCCTAGTTGCTGATGGTCCTACAATGATCATGTGGAAACAACCCTTGTAGTGGCAGTGACACTAATGGTTTTAGATATGACAGGCGGATTGCCATGTTCTTCAAGTTTGTAATGAATGGGTGATCAGTAGTGCATTATGATTCATCCCAGGAAGTTTCCCTGCATTCTGATCTACCATTTCTCAGGTCCATTGCAAGCAAAGAAAACGTCATCCCCAATTTTGTCTTCAGTTATTGTTCTTGTTCTTTTCTTTTTTTTTTGTGGTGGGAGGGCACTATACCCTCAGAAAGTTTGGTTTGTTTGCTGCAATTGGAAGAAGTATGATTGGGGCATGTTTGCAAAGTGAGACTTTTAGAATTTTTAGATGCATGAATTTTTGTCTCAAAATTTTTGACTTTTTTTTTACTTTCACATAAGGGGTCCATAACAATTTTCTATTCTCTTTTTATCATAACAATTCCATTGAACTGTGACAAAGCAAGCCCCTTTATTAATTCTTGCCTGAAGCCTGATTGCTATGATTCTGTTGTCAATCTCATCTCCACAGCTAGCCCCTTTATTAAATTTAGTTCTTTTTGCCATGTCAGGGTGCTCTCACTCCTAGCAAGAAGATGCAAGAAACTCTATCCGAAGTTTCTTTAGTGGTCTTTGGTCTCTCAAAGAGTCTTGAAAGAAATCTGGGATGTCGTTGAAGAGTGGTTTTTTTTGGGTGAGCTAGGTTTTAGCCTGCACATTTATACAGGGGACATCATAATAGAATGTTTATAATTGTTATGTATATAAGTATTTGTTATAGATATTTATGAAGTGCTCGTGAGAGAGAGAGAGAGAGTCTGTAAAAGAAAACGTCATCCCCAATTTTGTCTTCTGTTTTTGTTCTTGGTTTTTTTTTTGGTCTTGAAAATATATTGCATTGCACTATACCCTCAGAAAGTTTGGTTTGCTTGCTACAAATGTTTACCATTATTGCGTACCCATGATTCAGAAAGTCTGAAAAAAAAAATCGTAATTACAAATGAGTATCAGTGGAGCGTAGATTTGCAAATGCGATAAATGTAGGGGAACCTTTACAATTGAAAAAAGTATCATTTAAAAGGCATGTTCGCAAAGTGAGTTTTTTAGAATTTTTAGATGCATGAATTTTTGTCTCAAAATTTTTTACATTTTTTGGCTTTCACATCAAAGAAAGTGTCATAACAATTTCCTTTCTCTTTTTATTTTTTATTTAAAAATAAAATAAAAAACTGTAAATTTTTTTTTTCCTTCTAATCATCTATTTAAATTATAATAAATATAAAAATTTATTCAAATAATCTCTCTGTAATTTTCACCAATTCTCGTAAAAATCGTACTAAAATAAAACTCTAATCTATTTCAATTTTTCAAAACATTACCAACAATTTTTAAAAAATTTTTAATTCAAACATGCCAAATTCTCTATCAATTAATAACTTTTATTGGCCGGGGGCCAATCCTGATGGAGTCCGAGTCAGCATCCAGTTGCTACAGTCAATTTAATACTATTTTAAGGGAGGTCCTAGTCAAACTGCACTAAGAACTTAAATAAAATCTGTATATTTGGGATCAAATTATATTAATATGAGTAAGGTAGATAGCGAACTTTTAGGTTCACACGTTTGTCTACAAAGAACGGACCTAGTTTAGGAAACAGTCTGCATTCCTCAGCCCACATTTTCTATCCTCTGCTGCTGTTTCCGGCAAACCAAGGAAACACTGGCCAGCAGATCTGAAAAGCCAACAAGTTTTTTAGACTATATAAACCCCATTTGTTCTTCATGGGGTCTCTAGAAAGGTTCATTTCGTTCCATCTCATACTGCATATTACTTCGGAATTTCTTTGCAGAACTAAACATGGGTTTTTCCTTGGCTGTGCTCCCTCGTGGCTTGTTTCTTCTTCTTCTTCTTATCTTTTGTAGCTCGGAAGCAGAAGTTGTCACCGTTGACGTTCATGGAGCTAAGGATCTGATAAAATCTGGCTACAAGTTTCTAGACGTAAGGTTCGTAAATGGCGCTCTTTCTTCCATACTTAACTCATTTCTTCACCAGTTTTTTTGAGAGTCTGCGGAAATAATTTTGAAGCTTTATTCAACTTGTAAATAGGACGGTGGAAGAGTACAAGGAAGGGCATGTTCGTACAGACAAGATCTTCAACATTCCTTACATGTTCGATACACCAGAGGGTAATTCAAATCTCTAACAACAAGAAACCCTTTAAAAGTGGGGTTTTTATTATTAATTATTGTTATTCCTTTAGTTCTCATATGATGTTGGCTTTAGGTAGGGTGAAAAATCCTAAATTTCTGGAGGAGGTTTCTTCTGCTTGCGACAAAGAGGATCATCTTGTTGTGGTAATTTCGCTTGTTTCTTGGATGATCCCTTTACTTTCGGCCAGAATGTTTAGAGTCAAGAATATTGATAGTACCATTTCTCCAAAAAAAAGAAGAAAAATAGTTGGTGGCACCAGGCTTGATGAAAAATTTGGATTACCTTGTGGTAGATGTTAGATGCTAATTCTGAATTACTTAATTTAATGATAATTATTATAATTAAATCATTACATCATGAAGTTCTCTTAGACTAAAAGGTCATATGTAATGCAATTCCACTTATTATGTTACTGTTTATGTTCATAATGTAATAATTTGTTCTTTTGGGGAATGTCATGATCTTTGTAGGGCTGTCGAAGTGGGGTCAGATCGTTGTATGCAACCACTGATCTTCTTGCCGCTGTAAGTTTCTCTGAGTTGGTCAGATTTCTGCTTCATTGACAAAAGAGCATAAATTCTGCAATGTTTTCAAAACTTCTCTTCTTTAGTTGAATTTTGAGTCTAATCGAAGAAGAAATCTGAGGGGCTGACAAGAGAACTAATACCAATAACAAACTGACTTGGAATGAGTGAAATGGCAGGGTTTCAAGCATGTGAGCAACATGGGAGGAGGTCATCTTGCCTGGGTGGAGAACGGGTTTCTTGTGCAAAAGCCAGAAGCAGAGCCAGAAGTAGAGCCAGAAGTAGAGCTCTAATGTGTACATTAAAATCACAATTTGCAGTCCCATGTGTAAGCATAAAGATTGGGGGAACTCAATTTCTAGGGAGAAAAGTACTAAAAATGCTCTTATGTAATGAAGCGGAACAAACTCAACTACTATTTTCACTTTTTCCGCTTTGGGATTATGATGCGGCTTTGTTATCTATTGCGTCCACAATCTGTTTGATAAAAAGATTCCGATTGCTTCAAGTCACTTGCTGCAGATAATCTCTCAGTTATTGTTTCATCCCACTGGATAGGCAATGCTAGCAAATTGATAGCTGCTTGGAAGACTCCCCCACAATTGGCTAGGTAATGGTCCAATGGATATCTCGAAAGATAAATAGCATTAGCGTAGCACAATGGGCTGCTGAAGCTCATTGGATAGCCACTATTCCTTCTAAATGCAATCCATCAGGTATATCCCAATGTCACTGGCCCTGACTTACCACTGGATAGCTCACTCTCTCTTTACATGAGATTTAAGATCGTGTTGGAAATTTTGCTCACTAATAAAAAAAAAAAAGTTACAAAATAATCTCTTTCCGTCGAATTATTATTTTTATTATAAATTTATATAAATATTCTATCTTTATTTTTTTATCGATTTCTATAAACTATTTTTAATTTTTTTTTTATCGATTCTCCTACTCTGAAATTTTAACTAAAAAAAAAAAAAATCTTCCTTTATTAGTCGGGGTCCAATCCTGATGGACTCCAAGTCAGCATCAGCAACACAATTGCTCCAGTCAATTTATACTATTTTAAGGGAAGTCTTAGTCAAATTGCACTAAGAACTTGGTGTTTATTTGTGAAAATTTTGGAGTGGTATAAATTTTGAGTATTGGAGTTGGTGAAAAATTGAAGATAATTTCTAAGAGTTGATGAAAAAATGAAGAGATAGAAGATTTAAATGAATATTATAATAATGAAAAATAATTATTTGATAAGAAAAGAAAAATTATTTTATAATTTTTTAATCAGGAATTTTAGGATGACAACATTTCTGCAAACAACCACTAAATCATTATATTTTGGATCTAATTATATTAATATGAGTAAGGTAGATAGCGAACTTTTAGGTTCACACGTTTATCGACTGAGAACGGACCAAGTTAAGGAAACAGCCTGCATTCCTCAGCCCACATTTTCTATCCTCTGCTGCTGTTTCCGGCGAACCAAGGAAACACTAGCCAGCAGATCTGAAAAAGCCCACAAGTTTGTTTTACGATATAAACGCCATTTGTTCTTCGTGGGGTCTCTATAAAGGTTCATTTCGTTGTCTCTCATACTGTAAATTACTTCGGAATTTCTTTGCAGAACTAAACGGGGGTTTTTCCTTGGCTGTGCTCCCTCGTGGCTTGTTCTTCTTCTTCTTCTTCTTCTTCTTCTTCTTCTTATCTTGTAGCTCGGGAGCAGAAGTTGTCGCCGTTGATGTTCATGGAGCTAAGGATCTGAGCAAATCTGGCTACAAGTTTCTAGACGTAAGGTTCGTAAATGGCGCTCTTTCTTCCATACTTAAACTCATTTCTTCACCAGTTTTTTTGAGAGTCTGCGGAAATAATTTTGAAGCTTTATTCAACTTGAAAATAGGACGGTGGAAGAGTACGAGGAAGGGCATGTTCGTACAGACAAGATCTTCAACATTCCTTACATGTTCGATACACCGAAGGGTAATTCAAATCTCTAACACCGAGAAACCCTTTAAAAGTAGGGTTTTTATTAGGTTAAAATATAACGTGTGATCTTGTAGTATGACCTTTTCTTGGAAATGCCCTAGGTCAATTTTTTTTTTTTTCTCATCCCGGTAGTTTTATACTTTTTCCATATATATCCCTTTGTCCATTTTCCGTCAAGTTTTGGATGTAAATTGTGACTGGTTATGCTTTCCGCGTGAATTGAAAGGTCCGAATGATCAACTCTCCAATAAGTTGTTAGAATCAATATATCTTGAAATCATTCCTTTGAAAAAATGGAAATCCTTCTAATTAGATGATCATTATAATTTCCAAAAATCGAAATTCTTGATCAATGGAGGAATAATATCACCATTTTTGTTCAATAAGATACCAAAGTGGTGAATGATTGATCATTCCATACTAGAAATAATCGCAGGAAATCTTTTGATAACACGGTTTCCTATTTCTCAATAATATTCCACGATCAAAACAATTGGCCGAATCTCGCGAAACCATTTCATAGAAATTCATTGATATCTTTTTTTTACAAAGCAAATCGACTTCAGTTCTTGAATAATCCCCGTCACTTTTGCTTTGATTGAATGTCTAGTAATATTAACAGCTTGTTTGTTTTCAAAATTTTATCAAAATTTTGTTAAAAATTTATGTTGATGTTAAAAAGGTGATATTGTAATTGATGAATGAGTAATAAAAATAAAAGTAAAATTTTGAAGTGTGTTTGATAAAAATAAATTTTATTAAAATTTTTGTTTAACAAGCAATGTAAAACAGGTGTCCACTTGCTGACTGGGTTGCAACTCTCAGTCTGTGCATGCACTACAAAAAAATAGGTCTATAGCGGCGGTCTTTTTAGCGGCGGTCGCTAAAAACGCTGCTAATGGGGTCTACAGCGGCGGTCTTTTACTGACTGCCGCTATAACCCCTTTTAGCGGCGTTTGTTGCAAAACGCCGCTAAATGCCAAATTTTTTAGCAGCGTTTTTTGAAAAAAATGCTGCTAAAGGTATACTCTACATCGGCGGTCACAGTGACCGCCGCTGTAGCTTCAACTTTAGCAGCGTTTTTGAAAAAACATTGCTAAAGGTGTACTCTATAGTTTAAAAAACGTTGCTATAGGTCTAATTGAAAATAATATTTTTATTTATTAATTATAATTTATTTAATGTTAAAATTATTTTATATATTATTATATTCCTTTTAATATATAATTTTATTTTGTCATGTATTTGAAAAAATTTATTTTAGAGGACCTATTTAATAAAATATGAAATTAGAATGAGTGTTGTGAAAATTGAAGTTGTTATATGATCTTAGAGGCTATAATTTAGTCATTAGGTAAGTACATATTTATAAAGTACTTAGGTTAATTAGCACATATCATGTATATGATAAACACATATAACAAATCATGCAATGTTATATAGAAACATTATACTTTTAAATTATAAGTATTACTTATTACTACCAACCTATTTTAATTAAGATTATTACACTAGTTATAAAAAAGAGTGTAAAATAATAAGCTACGTATTTAATACTAAGTACTAAGATTTTTAAATACTGTTACAAATTAAAAATTACTATTATTACTAAGCTATTTTAGGTACTAAGTTACTTTGTCTAAGTACTAGAATATACAATGTATTATAATTACAAGCAAAGTTGTAATTAAGATATAATTACAAAATAAATTTTATATCCAACAAATGAGATTATTGAAGTATAAAAAAACAGGTTGTTATGGTAATTGCATATTTTAAAGAGAATCACACAACTAAATATTTTGAGAATCATCCATTAAGAATAAATCAAATATCTAGCGAAATTTTTGGTTTCCCTCTGTTTTTTTCGTTTCCGCGGGTTCTCTCTTGTTTCTTTGTTTTCTTTATAAATTCTTCTTCTTATCTTTCAAAAAGTTTTTCACTCCATAACCCTCCTCTCCCTTCACCCCCTTCCTGGCGTCGTCAACCTATCATCCATGGCAGCAAAAATCTTACAGATTCCGAGCCCCCTATGTGCCTCTTGTTCAGAATCTACAAACCGATTTTGGCTTTTGGACGAAACTACCTCAAGCCCAATGCCCTGAGACTGCGTGAAGTCCGAGAGTCATGCTCATCGCGTCAAGCAGAGAAGAAAGATTGGAATCAATGGTGCCGAAGGTGAGTAGGACTAGGAACCCTGATCTGATTCAAGGGATCGAGAAGTACTCTCGGTCAAAGATGTACCACAAGAGGGGCCTCTGGGCCATCAAGGAAAAAAACGGTGGAGCTTTCCCTAGCGACAAAGCCAAGCCCAAGACTCCCACTCCCGCCGAGAAGCCCCCCAAATACTACCCTTCCGAAGATATAAAGAAGCCTCTGCTGAACAAGAGGAAGCCTCAACCAACAAAACTCAGGTATATCTGTTTATCTGTGCGCATATATAGGGTGTTCTGTTATGTTAATTTGTTTTATAGGTTTTCTGGTTAGTGTCTTTGGATTTTTGGATTGATTTGTAGGTCGTTTTACTTTATGGTGTCTGATATTGGTAACTCAGTGGAAAACGTGGGGAAATTGTTGAAGTTGTTATTGATCTGGGGATACTTGCTTAGTTCGATTTTTCTGAAAATTAGAGTGTTGGAGATAGAGAGAGGGATTGTTAAAATATGAGATTCTGGTAGTAGGTTTTGTTAATCTAGATACAGAAGCAAGAAGGATCTCTTTGGACTTAGCTTGGTTGTAGAATCCCGTCGTTGATTGAATTGCGAACTTCATTTCCTTGTAGCCCATATGTGCATTTCTAAATGAGAAATGAATTTACATTTTTCTTATTATTTAGAATCTTTTTGAAATTTATGTAATTTTAGGTCGAGTATTACCCCGGGTACTGTGCTTATCCTTCTTGCTGGACGATTTAAAGGAAAGGGAGTTGTTTTCCTGAAGCAGCTTCCATCTGGATTGCTTTTGGTCACGGTGAGTGTTTGATTGATTTAATCATTTTAGTATACTTCTCTCTTGCTAATAAGTTGTAATTTCGTACACTTGTTTTTGGCTTGGGAGTTGTAATTCACTTCACCAAGTCGTCGTTTTAGCAAACATAATTTTAGATGCTGTACTAATTGTGAAGTTCCAAGAAGTCTTTTCATGGTGCCTCATTGTGGTGCTTCTTTGACCATGGCATGGGATTGGTATTGTAATTTCTAATATGTTGGCAACATTTAAGTCTGGAATTGCTCGAAGAGGATTCTTTTGATTTCTAATACTTAACTTTCCTTATTTGAAAATTTTACTCCCATCAAACTGTGATGGCAGGGAACCTAACTCAAGGCCTGTTGCATCAGACTGCTGCAGGTAATTCTTATTCTCATTTTTATTTGGTTTTTGTGGAACATTTGATAAATTCTTCCTAAATGCTGGAAATCTTGACTATGGAAACTATACTGCTGCTACAGCATCAAATCTGCAGTCATAAGGTCAATGTGCACAGGCTTAGCATTTCCATGTGAGCTGGTTCTCATTGAGGATGATGATGATGAGGTTTAGAATAAAAAATTAGAGCCTTCCTGGATGAAATTAAGCTACCATATCTATAATTGTTTATTATAGTTCTCACATGATGTTTTCCATTGTAGGCAGTGGAAGAGGAGGATGTTGATGCAGAGGAGGATGTTGCTGATGTGTACAAGGAGGGAGATTTTAGTTGGTCATTGATTATTCTGATGTATTTGAACATTTTACTGTTTAGTTACTTGTATAACCACTCTGTTTTAATTCTTTCTTGAATTGTAACTTGATCTTCTATATATTTAATTATATCAAAACTTATGTTTAGTGCAAGCAGTTGTTCCCTTTTTTTGTCTCTTAGTTTACTTTACTTTAACTTCATTTTTTTTTTTGTGAGAATTCAAAAGCATTATCATGATAGAAATGCTCGCAAAAAAAAGTATCATAACAGAAACATAGTAAAAGATGAGAAAAAGCAAAGAAAACAAATAGAAATAACAAAAACCAGCGTTAGTTCAAAAATGCTGAGAAAAAAAATTGGGCAAAAAAAGTGACTATGGTCTTTTGCAGCATCTTTAAAACGCTACCAAAAACCGCATTGACCTTCAGCAGCGTTTCAGCATTATTTTACCAGCCTTTCTTGAAGAAATCTATAGCAAAAAAAAAGAAACGCTGCAAAAAAAAACACTAATAATAGATCTCTTTCGTTATAGAATTGCTTTTTAAAGCAGTACCTGTACATTTCGAACTTCTGCAAATGCCCCCACAATTTGCGGTTCGGGCCTATAGCGGCGGTCGCGATCTTCTTCACCCGGTTGGGTCAAACGTCGTCTCCCTATCCCGTCGGATCTATAGCGAGCCACGCGGCCGCTTCAACCGGTCTTCACCAGCAGTCGTGCTTATAGACCTATTGATCCACCTAACCTTTACGGTCAGGCTCTAAGCCTTCTTCGCAGCTGAGACGGCTCCCACCTCCAAATTAGCAATCCTAGATAATCGGACGCTGCGTATAAGTCAAAGGTCCTCGACTAACCAACCAAAACTCCTGCTAGCGGCTCGTGATGACATCTTCTTTTTCCTTGCTCCCACATTTCGCACCTTTGCTTCCAGCTGGAGCTTTTTACAGAAGAGATCTTTTGTGCAGGGATCATCGGGGTTCGAAGGACGAAAACAGTTGATTAGAATTTTCGCTTGTATGGCAGGGGCACAAGTTTTTTGTTATAAACGCTTTGTTCTTGGGGCTCTAGAAAGGTTCATTTCGTTCCCTCAGCATTTACTTGGAATTTCTTTGCAGAACTAAACGTGGGTTTGGCTGTGCTCCTCGTGGTTGTTTCTTTTCTTCTTCTTATCTTTTGTAGCTCGGGAGCAAAGTTGTCGCCGTTGATGTTCTGGAGCTAAGGATCTGATCTGGCTACAAGTTTCTAGAAAAGGTTCTAAATGGCACTCTTTCTTCTATTTTAATAGTTCTTCACATGAGAGACTGCGGAAATTTTCTTTCAAAATTTAATAGAAAATAGATGGAGGGACATATATGAGAAACCTTAAATCCACATGGATGATGAAACCCACCCTAAGGCATTTCTAAGAAAAGGTCATACGATAGGGACACACGTTATATTTTAACTTTTTTATTATTAATTATTGTTATTCCTTTAATTCTCATATGATGTTGGCTTTAGGTAGGGTGAAAAATCCCAAATTTATGGAGGAAGTTTCTTCTGCTTGCAACAAAGAGGATCATCTTGTTGTGGTAATTTGGCTTGTTTCTTGGATGATCCCTTACTTTCAGCCAGAATGTTTAGAGTCAAGAAAAATTGATAGGACCATTTCTCCCAAGAAAAAAAAGAAAGAAGGAAAATAGTTGGTGGCATCAGACTTGATAAAAAATTTGGACTAAAAGGTCATATGTGATGCAATGCCTCTTATTATTTACATATAATGTAATAATTTGCTTTTTGGGAATCTCAGGATCTTCGTAGGGTTGTCGAAGTGGGGTCAGATCGTTGTATGCAACCACTGATCTTCTTGCCGCTGTAAATTTCTCTGAGTTGATCAGATTTCTGCTTCATTGACAAAAGAGCATAAATTCTGCAATGTTTTCAAAACTTCTCTTCTTTAAATGAATTTTGAGTCTAATCGAAGAAGAAATCTGAGGGGCTGACAAGATAACTAATACCAATGACAAACTGACATGGAATGAGTGAAATGGCAGGGTTTCAAGCATGTGAGCAACATGGGAGGAGGTCATATTGCCTGGGTGGAGAACGGGTTTCTTGTGCAAAAGCCAGAAGCAGAGCCAGAAGCAGAGCTCTAATGTGCACAATAAAACTACAATTTGCAGTCCCATGTGTAAGCATAAAGATTGGGGGGACTCAATTTCTTGTGAGAGAAGTACTAAATGCTCAATGTAATCGAGTTTTGCACAATATTCTGCAGATCTTATTTGGTTTTATTTTGACCTCACTTGTAGCTTTGCTAAAATTAGAAAGTGAGAAAAATAAAAGGCGCCCACATGGCGACTCTTCACTTGGCCCAGATTCTCTCCTCCGTATTAAGTGCTCAAAACTCAACACCTGTTTCCCTTGAACCCAAATGAAACGGAACAAACTCAAACTAGTATTTTCACCTCTTCCACTTTGGGATTATGGTGCGGATTTGTTATCTATTTCGTCCACAATCTTTATGTTAAAAGGATTCCTATTGCCTTAAAGTTGAAGTCACTTGCTGCAGATAATCTCTCAGTTATTGTTTCATCCCACTGGATAGGCAGCGCTAGCAAATTGATAGCTGCTTGGAAGACAAATCCACAGTTGGCTCGGTAATATTGGGCGTCCAATGGATATCTCGAAAGAGAGAGAGCATTAGCTCACTCTCTAGCACAATGGAGCTACTGAAGCCCACTGGATAGCCACCATTCCTTCTAAATGCATTCCGTCAGATATATCCCAATTTATGGCGTACTGCACTGCAAAAAAATGCTCAATTACTTGCTAAAACCAAATCAACCAGCCGGATGTGGAGTAGTTGAGCGGGTCTGCATTTACTACTGGATCCCCGCAAGATTTGGCCCTCCTACGGCTATTTTGCCCGTCACAAGTCCTACCTCCCAGGGGTGTTTGTTTGGTAAAAAACTGTAATATTTTGTAGAATTATGAATATTTATGTAGATTAGAGTTTTATAAGTTTTTGTGTAAAGATTAGTGAAAAGTTTTAAAGATATTTAATTTTTGTTAAAGTTTGTAAAAATATGTAAGAGAGATGATTTGATGTAATTTTTAATAAAAAAATATTAGAGTTAAGTGAAAAGTATAAAGAGATAAATATTTGTTATAATTTTTTTTAAAAGATATTAGAGTTTATGTGAAAAATTATTAAAGATTGTGTAAAATGTTTTGATATTTATATATAAATTTTTATGATTTTAGATATTGATTTTGTGAATACAACTGTATGCTAGAATAATTTTAAAAACCAACGTGACCCTAGACTTTCCAATAGGGTTCGTAATGACAGAGCTGCTTTTCCATAAACATATTAGACAGACACCAGACACCAGATACAATAAATACACGGCCTACCCCAGAAGGCAGAAGGAAACCAAGAACGAAATAATTTGCACGAAATGATTGTGGCAATTTTATCTCCTTGCATCTTTATGGACCAATGCTGACATAATCTTTGTTCATGTTTCGGAAAAGGGATAAAATAAGCTGAGCTATGGCTTGTAGTTTTGCCATTCAACTTTTCTCTGCGAAGTCATTAAATCAAGTTGGTGTAGATTTAATTACCCAAAACTTTAAAGTTGGTGTAGGTTTCCAGAAGGACGTTCAGAATCTATAAAAATATAAAATAGGAAAAAATACAATTTTTCACCCACAAAATTATCGGGATAGTGATATATTGCACCTCAAATTACCATCTTTAAGACATTACACCCTCAAACTACTAATGTTAGACACTTTGTACCTTAAAGTACTCACTTTGACACATTACACCCTCCAACTACTAATATTAAACACTTTACACGCTCCATTTGACAATAGTACCCTTGAGAAATTAATGAATTGACAACAATATCTTTAATATATGTAAAATAAGTTAAGGCATTATCGTCATTTTAGTCTGAAAATTTGATAAAGGGTGCAAAGTGTTAAAAATTAGTAGTTAGAGGGTGCAATATGTCAAAATTGGTAGTTTAGGGTATAAAGTGTAAAACCTACGATAATTTGTGGGTGAAAAGCGTATTTTTCATTATAAAATATTTACATTTCATTGACAGAGTGAGATGTGCTAGCGTAGAGAAATAAATGAAACGGGACAAGTGAGGAATTTCAACTGCTTGCAAAAAGAAAATAAAAGAGTGGCCATTTCAACTGAGTAGTAAAGTTTGTTCATGTTTGCGGGGCTTTTCAATGAAAAACCGACAGTAACTTTAGGCACAAAAAACAAAAGGAGATCGAAACTAAAAAGACACAGCACGTTCAAACTTCCAATAATAAAATGCCTGGTCATATGCGAATCACGTTGTCTACCCGTTATGTCCAACTGACTATTGGCACCATGCAGAGTTCATAAATTCTCTCATAGTACTGTCTCTAGTTTTGGCACTGAAATGTCCACCAAACCCAACTGGGTACCATTAATTGCCTATAATGAGCGCTGCACTAAGCACTGGCTCCATCTACTTTTCTTCGTTTTGATGAAGCTTTACAATATCAGACACCCGGAAGCATAATTTTTTCATGGTTTGTAGGTTTTAGCAAGAGATGGAAGGAGAGCCAGGAGAAGGACGATCCTTGTCTGAGACCCCCAATTGGGCTGTTGCAACTGTGATCACTGTCATGGTTGTTTTGGGGTTCTTCTTTCAGGGCTCTTTGAAGCGCTGTGGAAAAGTACAATGGCCACCCCTCTCTCTGCCTTTGCTTCTTAAATCTTGAACTTCGTTTGGATGTCATTGTCTTCTATGCTTCTCTGTTTGCTTCTGACAATTTTTCACTACGACATCTGATGTGCTTCTCTCCTCACCTCTCCATTCTCTCTCTAACAGTGGTTGCATAAAACCAAGAGAAAACCTCTACTTGCTGCCCTGGACAAAATCAAGGAAGGTCAGCAGTTGAGGCTTCAGAGACAGGTTTCGTTTAGTCTACTTAATATTTCTTGCAGCTTTTGGAATTTTAGTCTTCCTATTTGATTCTTGTCCGCAGAGCTAATGCTTTTTGGGCTTCTGTCATTGTTGATGGGCCATTGGATTGCTTTTGTCGCCAAGATTTGTGTTAAGTCGTCGGTCTTTAGCAGCCGATTTTATCCATGTGCATTGGAGGGTGATCTCCGATCAGTAAAACACATTCCTGTTCCAGGTTCAGATTATTTGAACAAGTCTGTTGTCAGAGAGCATGTGAAAATTGGGCTGCATGATTATTGTCCTGAGGTATTTTCCTACCAGCCCGTTTTGAATTTACGGTGTTTGGATAATAATGCAGCTGTTACTAATATCACTTGAGCAAGTAGCATTCTTCTCTTACAGTGGTACTGGTATCAGAAATGTAATTCCAAATCACCAATTTGTCTCAGAAATCTGTGACTCTTTCTTTTTCATTGATTGGGAACCCTGTATCTGTGGATATTGCTTCAAAACTTGTTAATAGTTATTTTGCTTTCCAGGGTCATGAACCATTTGCTTCTCATGAAAGTCTCGAGCAGCTTCATCGCCTCACATTTGTCCTTGGGATCATCCATGTTTCTTACAGCTTTTTTGCCATTGCCTTGGCCATGATTAAGGTTCACAAATCTTTTTATTAAACTACGTTTTTTCATGTTCTTTTTTTGAGGCTTCATCTTTGTCAAATCGGCAGTAACGTCTAAGATTTAAGTCGTGCAGATCTACAGCTGGAAACCATGGGAAAATGAAGCTAAGTCCATGGCTATTCAGAGCTTACAAGGTGCAGAATTTTCCACATGCTGATTAATGACTATTAGTTTTCCATCAATTTTTGTCTGGATGCTACCACGGATGCCTTACACAGATTAGTCTTTTCCCCTATCATGCTTCCTGAATTCTAGAGACTCCACTAGCTGCACCGGACCATATAAGAATGAGGCGACTATCTACTTTCATTAATCACCGCACATCACATCCATGGAGCGAGCACAGAGTTCTTGTTTGGCTGGTATTCTCATGTGCTCTCTCTCTCTCTCTCTCAACGTCCTCCCCCCTTCTCTGTCTTTTTTTTTGCCTAACTTAAAAGCTACATGGGGATCTTGTCTCCCCTTCTTCGTTGAGAAACAGATTTCCAGTGTTAGATTTAAGATTTCCCGAACAGATGAATCCCAGTTCATCTTGGTCATATCTGAAACAACCATGTGACGCAACAATGCAACTTACACTTCCTCTGGTTTTTGTCCGGTTGCTTGCATAAATTTTCAGCTCCATAGATAATTGTGCCTGAATGTATGTGAGGAAGATAGCTAAATTTCAACTATTTAAGATTCTTGGAGAAACGATCTACTTTTTCCTTTGCATGTCTTTTGAAAAATGATTCTCTTTCCGTTCTCAGTTTTCTTGTCAGTTGTATGGATCAGCATTCGCTCACCTGTTTTAGACTAAATTTACGTAATTTTGCAGCTTTGTTTCACCCGCCAGTTCTGGAGTTCTATAAATCGAGCTGATTACATGGCCTTGCGTGCAGGCTTCATTACTGTATGTTTTCTCTGGTCTAACTGGAATTGTTTGACCTATATCTTTTAATCAAGGAGATCTGCTAAATAGGATTTTTTGCTTGTACATGTATGCTAGTCTGTATTCTTATCTGCACGATCTGGTGGGCTATCATTCCAGAACACCAATACAACACTCCGTCGGTGTCATATTCATGGTATATTTAAAATCATAAAATAAAAATGTACAAAGCATTTACCCTCTATAGTCTTTACAAATTTCATCAGATGAGCAGATTTAGAAGCACTGAGATGGAAAATGACACATACTCTGTGAATATCATTGGCTTAACATGCGTGCTAAGTCAATCCAGACTATTCTTTTAGGACAGAGGGAGGAGCACCTAAGAGGTCGGAGGATGCTATCGGAAAATTTCGATGTGGTTGAACATAAAGTTTGCTCGACTGTCTACAATGTTAATCTTGTGATGAATGATTAAAAAATTAAATACTCTACAATGAATAATTCCACCTTCAGTTGCTATATGTGCAGTTCTTATGGTTATTTTTCTTCTTTCTCATCTCATATTCAATTCTCAAACTGCAACAAATGATGCAGCAGTAAGCTATGAAAGCCATAAGACCAAATTTGCTCCACTAACTCCACCCTTTATTTCTTGATTTCTTCCTTTGTAGACTCATCAACTTCCTCTTTCATATGATTTTCATAACTATATGCTTCGAAGCATGGAGGAAGAGTTTCGTGACATTGTTGGAATCAAGTACAATCTCTTAAACCTGCTTTGCAAGTTGGAGTTTCTTTTGGATCGATCCATGCTTCAATTCTTCTACTTTATTCATGCAGTGCTTTATCCATTCCCTACGAATTAGAGTTTTACTCAAATCATGCAAATGGCTGTACATTCAGTAGATAGATAGACTAATACGATTCTAGACAGTTTCCCCAGTTAGTGATGCAGCTTTTCCTGCTGTTTTTCTCTTTCCCCCTTTCTTAAGTGGGACCGCGTAGTGACGTTTATGAGTATAAAGTTAAGCCTTATGTACAAACTTGATGATGTAACTTTGACAGGCGTCAGTAAAAATTTGCATATGTATGATTAAAATGGGATGTTATCTGACGTATATGATTTCCCTACACAATTTTGGCCGACGCATCTAAACCAAGATGGCCGACGCATTAAACCAAGATTTGTTTCCCTCACAAGTGGCCTTGAAACTATAATAAGGGATGAAGACAATTGATGCAAAATTCATTGGCTAGCACTTCATGCCTAGTTATTGAATGGACAATTGAAGATGTTCCTTGTTGCCCTACTCGGTGTTCAAATTCTTAAGAGCAGGGGTAGCCCTGTAGGGAAGAAAAAAGATTTTGTTTAGTTACCCACTTATAGAGACAAATGCACCAATTGCACGATTCACTAAATAGAAAATCACCACAGTGCAGGTGCACGTTTACGCATGTATGCATTTACCATATTAACTTCATCTGAATAATTACGGAATCCATCAAGATACAAAGTTGAAGCAATTATGGATGCAGTTTTTGATTGCAACCTTATCCTACTTATGCTATCAAAGTTGTTTTGAATTTTGTTGTTCGATTCTGCAAGTTGACCTGATTGCTACTTTGTGCTCCTTTTGCAGTGTGCCTCTCTGGATATATGCAATATGTTGCATTTTTCTTGATTTTCATGGTAATTTCTTTGAATCGATATGTTGAAAGTGAAGAAAATAGTCTCAAGCAACTAAATTCACTCTTTACAATTGAGCTGCCCAGGAAACTAAACTGTGCTGATGTAAGCATAACCTTTAAGTTGCACAGTGTAGTGCATTTAGTTTGCCATGTCTATAGGCTTCAGGAATCTAAAAGCATCTATAATGAAATGGCACTGGCATAGATACACATTTCTTCTGAGTTTCTTTGATCTCATTGGAATCGAACACCTCCATCATCTTTCACATAGAAATTAGGGTGCACATATTCTCAATTGGAAGTATAAATGCGCACACATTCATGTATTGGATGAGTTCAGGCCTTCCAAATATAGTGAATGCAACTTTCTAATAAGCTTGTGAAGAAAGTTGTCATATACTCTAGTGGCTTGGCTCAGATTAACTGAAGTTTCAAAAATTTCCACACCAATATTAGTCATTATCAGAATAATGTTTTTGCTATTGTTTGTGGAACTGATCTCTTGAGCATGAACTGTTTATATTCTATCCAGGAAGCAATGTCTACTTTTGGCTTTCCTTTCTTCCAGCAATTGTGAGTCCCCACCACCAATCTCCTTCTTCTTGGTGTTCTTTTTAACCAACTGTAACAATCTTTTTATGTTCCATTCCTTCATATTTTGTTTTCCTCTTCTATGATGTATATGTTAGTTGATCCTCCTAGTGGGTACTAAACTGCACCGGGTGGTGATAAAGTTGGCTGTTGAAATCATGGATAAATGTCCATTAGAGGGATTCCATCAATTTAACCTGAGGGATGAGCTTTTTTGGTTTGGGAGGCCCAAGTGTCTTTTGTGGTTAATACATCTAATATCCTTTCAGGTTGGTAAATCAAAACCACAAGTATTTGCTTCTGGAATATTGCGGTGGAAATGAATCCTTATATACTATGGGCATTTGTTTTGCAGAATGCATTTGAGATGGCAACATGCATTTGGTCCTTGGTAAGAACCTGTTTATAGTGGTTGTTTAATCTAAGCCCCATAATTTTTCAATGGTACAAAGGCAACAATCATGGAACAATAGGATGTGGGCCTCCATGAAAAAAGTGACACTTACACGTTTTTCAGGAAATCAATTCATTTCTTTGCAGCATTTCAAGTTAATACTATCTGATGATCATAACAGGCCATGCATAATAACTCTCCCTACATCAATCTATAAAACGCGTGCGCACGTTTGTGTGAGTGTGTGAGAGAGAGAGGGAAGAATCTAGTTACTGTCAATAGCCTTTTCTGTTTCTTTAAGTTCTTTACCAAACAGTTCTTATGTCTTCAGTTAGATTATGACATAGGTCTAACATTGCAGTAGATAAATTCCATCACCGTTGAGTCATTGCTTCCATGTGACATCTCTTTCTCAGGAAATGTCTGACTTATTTTGGAGAATCATAAATGGTTGTCTTTATAAAGTGCTGTATTGCATATTGGGAATAAGTTAAGTACAATTGCCTCCTCTTGGGGTTTAAAAACATGACTTTCTTGAGTTGGATCACAAGGAATATATAATATATGACAAGTTTAGTTTTCGCTTTCGCCTGGCATGTAAATGCCAGACTTATTTGTGTTGCTAACCTTAACATCTTCTTTCCAGTGGGAAATTAAGGAGACTTCTTGTTTCATGGGGAACCATAAATTCCTTGTGATCCGTTTATCATTTGGGTATGTATTATATTACAGCTCTTACTTATGAGCAGAACTATTTGCACTTGTTTAACCCAGGATTGTGATGCAGCTTTGTTACTTGTTGCATCACAATCTGGTTGTAGAAACACTAATTGTTGTAATAGCTGCTCACTGCAGTATCATCTCCCAGTTCTGGTGATAGCTTTATAACATTCCCCTCTATGTTATCGTTACACAGGTCTGGCTTTTCTTCATCTTCCTTCTCTCTCTCTCTCTCTCTCTCTCTCTCTCTATCTCTAATTGTTATCCGCCATGTGGTTTTAGATGGGTTCGAGATACAATAAGTCTGTAGTCTCCAAAAATGTAAGAAATTCATTGACTGGATGGCAGAGGAGAGTAAAGGCCAAAAACGCTTCCTCTATATCACTCTTGAGCTCTGGGACAACTGCATCCCAAGATTCCACAGAGCATGACAAGGGCAAAACTGATGATTGTGTCCCAAATAGCATGGAAGGGAGCACAGCAAGAGATCAGGCTCCGTCTCTCTCCTGTCAACAGACCTCGTTGGAAAATCTGCTTTGTGGCCACTCTCAAATTTATGCCCATCACAGCAGTGATGATGATGATCCCGACAGCCATGATGATGACAGTGATGTCAATGATGATTTATGTCTCCTTCCACCAGCTTAAGCTTTTTATATGATTATGTTAATCAACGCCGGCATCAGATGGTAGGTTTCAAATAGATTTTAAGAACATCTTGCTGAAAAATAGTTACCTATTTGCAGCATCTTCGTTTTGTAGTGGTTCATATAGTTTCACATTCACCCAGAGGAAGTAAAACTTGGTTGATGAAAGAAAAGTTGTACAAATGGCAAAGGCCTACGAAAACGGTCTAGCTCCGAACAAACTGTTATGGTTGAACATAGGATAGCCTAATAAATTAATAATGTGCTTTGCCCAGTGGACAAGGAATTCCTAACTTGCCACAGAAAGAGAGAGAGATGAACTGGGGTATGATTCACGGTTCCCCATGCCTAAAATTTGTGAAGCTGGGGAAAAGGAAGTACACAGGTTGAGAGGAGACCGTGCAATCCACAAAGTCCGAAGGCCAAGCCAGCCAAGGTTTTTAAGAAGGAAGCTAGCTGGAATAAGTTTGTCTTATCCTCCAAAGGAGAGCACCAATGTCGACCTCAGAACCAACTTTCTGTCAACTTGAAAAAAGCTCAAAAGAACCACTCACATGGGTGTTCTGCTGCCAACGGTAACTTCATATCACCGAAGCTTGCAGAGACGATGTAATCAGAACGAGTACTCGATCATGCCCACTGTCAACTGAACGAATCTGGGGCACTAGCAATTTCCCACTGTTTTTGGTCTTCTAGTAGTAATCGTGTTAGATTCTCTGAAAGCCCTTTTACATCGGGTTAACCAGGATAAAACCAATAAGAACTCCATGTGTGGTTTTATTCAGACATGCATGTCTAAGTTCGGGTGTTCTGAGATCCACGCGAGTTCTGTTAGAGTTCCACAATGCCTCTCGAGCGCTCTTAGATTCGCTGGTACAATATGGAATGCCATGAAAAACTTAAGTGACAATTCCTGATATCAATTAGTTTTGAAAAGAATGATAGCTCAAGGTCCGACAAATTATATTGAAATGCTGTTACTGTTAAGCATAACGCTTCGAACTGATGCCTCTAACTTTGAGGTAGCTCATACGATTTGTCCCGTGGATCATGGTAAGAAGGACCTATGACCAGTGGCGGAACCAGGAATCCAATCAATGGGTTTGAACTCTTAAGGAAAAATGAAATTTTTTTTTTTTTTTTTTTTTTAAACTAAGTAATTTGCCCAAAAAATAATCTAGAGTAAAATATCAAAACTCTAAGAACTAAAACTATTGAAATACAGTACCCTACTATTTAACTTATGTTATTATCTAAATAAAACAAAAACAAACAAAATTCTTCAATCTAATTTTATAGTTTGTTAAACCGACACCTACACCAGATAGGCTGATTTTTAAATATTGACCACCTACACCTATACCTATACCGTTAAGGGCAAAAATTGGCTCTTAGCGGTGGAGGTTTTAGCGGTGGTGGTTTCCGGTTAACCTGTATTTATATTGAGCTATTTTTTTTAACATTTTACGCACTTGGCTCAATATTTTTTTTTTTTTTCTTTGCCAATGACGGCCCACCCCAACCCCATTGATCGCATCAATAAAATCTAAACTAACTAAAATCCAAAAATAGTAAAGAAAAAAGCAAAACTACAACAATATTTTTCACCATAAATAAGTAGAACACAAAGTTAATTTGCACCTGCCGTCCACATGTCCCTCTACTATAACGCCCCAACACTAGTTTTATCCAATAATTTAACTATAACGGTCTGCCCAGAATAAATTCACTACAACATGTAAATTTGGACTGTGTACTTAGCTTCATATTTGAATACTAAAAAAAATTAAAACATAAACTTTTGGTGTGGTTAGAAGCCAAAATATTATTCTCATATTTCAAATGTTGTACCATTAAGACAACAGAACAATTTGTTACACTTTAAATCGTTAATTAAGATTTATTTAAGAGACTAAAAAATATGTGAAAAAAATACAGAGTCAATTGATTAAAAACCCTGTTTCTAGCATAAAGGAGAGCGTTTTTTCATATTTGTTAGTGATAACGTTATTTTTTCCCATTTCCAAAATAGTATTCTCATATATCAAATGTTGTACCATTAAGACAACATAACAATTTATTACACTTCAAATCGTTAATTAAGATTTATTTAAGAGACTAAAAAATATGTGAAAAAAATATAGTTAGAGTCAATTGATTAAAAACTCTGTTTCTAGCATAAAAGAGGGCGTTTTTTTCATATTTGTTGTGAACAAGCGTTTTTTTTTTCTATTGTTAATTGTCGTTTCTTGTATTTACAAACATAAGAAAGCCTTAAAAAACACAATAACTTCATGGAGCCCACTGTCCAGTAACCCATCTTCCTTAGATCCTCTCCTCTGTCCTCTCGCATGAATCCCTTGTTACAGAGAACAACCCCTTCAGAGTTTCGGCGCCACCACTGGAAAATTAATTGAAGAATATTATGGCTGCCTATGCACAAGGAGTTTGGAGAGGGAGGGGGGAGAGAGAGGCAAACGGTGGAAGGCTAGAAGCTGTCGAAGAAGAAATTGAGGGGGGTGAGGGGTCGACGAAGAAGAAATGGGAGGAGGAAATAGTCATTTAACATAGAAATAGGTGGGCTGGGCTAAAGACATATATATAGAAAAGGGAAGGATTTCTCAGGGCGATGGGTGGCGGCTGCCCCCCACTGTCCCTGTGTAGTTCCGCCCCTGTCCATGCCTATGATAACTAGGCCCCAAACATTTGTGTTGACGTGCTTTGTGCAGCACGAACGACTCGAGGTATTGCAGAGATGCAGCATTTGGACGTTTCTCAAAGAGCATGCCAAAAGGATTATGCAACTTTGCAACCAGACAGTAGCTGATTTACTTTTCTCATTTTAGACAAGAGTATTTTGTCAAAGCTTAGAAATGACTGAAAATTTTGTAATTATAAGCAGATAGTAATTCTTCTAACAACTTCAAAATTCCAAAATGAATTAAAGAATCTACATTGAGTATTGGATTGTTAACGCGACACTTCAGAATGTTAGGGCGAATTTATTGCTTATACTAACTCCTTGAGTAACGTGGAGGAGATATATTGTTCCGAATGCGTTTTAACGACGAAAAGGGATCTGTAGCGTCGTCATTTTCGCACTTACACGTCTATACGTTGCTTTTGGTTCATTCACACTAGACGTGCAAAGCAGACGCGTCACAAGGCCATTGGTAAAGCGATCCAGCACTAGCATGCCTTTCCGCACTTGATTAAAACTTGGTGTCATTCGTAGCAATCGGCATTAGTAAGCCCCCTCTCCAAGAAAACCAGGCTCTCTCTCCGATCTTACCTTGATAAAAAGTATTCTGCAGAACCCTCGCTCTCTCTCCTTCGAGATCCTTCGTTTCTTTTCCCAATCTCGAAACATGGTGCTCGAGGTAATAACCCAGTTTTATTATTGTTTTGTTCATTTTCCCCAAATCCTAATTTGAATCTAAATCCCCCACCTTTGCAGTCCTGAAATTTGGAAAGTTTGTTAAATTTTCATCTGAGCTTTCGATTTTTTTAAATGTTAGGGTTTTATTTTTGACAATTGAGATATTTAGCTGACTGGGGTTTTCTCAATAGGCAACAATGATCTGCATCGACAACTCCGAGTGGATGCGAAATGGCGATTACTCTCCATCGAGATTTCAAGCTCAAGCT
>CM025856.1:739757-818959 GCA_003952965.2 Morella rubra
CCTAAACTTATTCCCAAATCACACTACCTTCACCGAGAAACCTTCCTCTTCACTAAGAAACTAAATTTCTCATTTGCATTGTAAATTTCCCCCTTCACCTCCACTTCCCTTCCTCCCAAATCACCAAAATCCTCCACTTCACCTACTCTTTCATTCGCATTTTTAATTTCTCGTACATTACACAAATCCCCCAAATCTTGCTGCCTTTTTTAGTCGCCCAAACCTCCCATACGCACACTAATTACACTTTCTAAGTTTCTCTTAAACCCCCAAGACATAAAAAGAAGCTCATTGTCAAAATCAAGATATTCATTGAATTAAGATCTTATTTTGAGGACTTCATGTTACAAATAAATAACCAAAAAAAAAAACACAAACAAGTAAGTTGCCAATCCACTACTTTTTACTAGTGATTTGAAATGCCATTAGTGATTTGAAAACTAAGCTTAATTTTTATCATTTTTTCCTTCTATTTTCTCGGACCAAGCTTTCTCGGTGAAGGTAGTGTGATTTGGAGGTAAGTTTTGGGCATTCGAATCTTTTTTTTTTTTTTTTTAAACGTTCTGTAAATTTATTTATTTATTTAAATATTATGTGAGGTGGCATTCCACGTGCGAAAATTGCCAGCTCATTAGTGTCTACTTGATAAATTATTGACACGTTAGCTTTCTCCGTTAATGGTTTCACAGGGAGATTGGTGGAGGGACCATGATGTAATAGTTTGCTAACCATAGGGAATAATTTGTTCAAGTTGAAATCACATTGACCATTTTGTCACAACGTGAAACCACAGGACTATTTTGTCACAACGTGAAATCTCAGAGACTGTTTGTGTACTTTTCTGTAAATTTATTAATTTTTTAAATATTATGTGAGGTGGCCACGTGTGAAAATTGTCAACTCATCAGTGTCCACGTGGTAAATTATTGACACGTCAGTGTTCTTTGTTAATAGTTTCACGGGGGATTGACGGAGGGACCATGGTCCAACAATTTGTTGACCATAAAGACTAATGTATTCAAATTGAAACCACAGGGACCATTTTATCATAACGTGAAATTACAAGGACTATTTGGATACTTTTCTCTAAAATTTTTCAGGCCACTGCTCTTCCCCATGGCTGCTGGTGATCAAGGAATCTCCAGTTGGTCTCCCTAGCCAACTCCATTGCCTCCGGAATTTTCCCCTGATGAACAGCAACTCCATCACTCCCTAGTGTTAGAAGCACTTGTTTTCAGGAAGAACACGTGATCTTCTCAGTTGTAGTCCTGACGGTCTGCGAGGATATTTGGGACGTCAGTTGTTGGCAGATATTTGTAGAAGAATGTTTTGAACTTTTTTTCTCCATAGGCCCAATACATTTCGGCTTAGGTACGAACACACCCAAAGGATAGAGTGTCTGGCCCCTTCTTTGCAGTTATTTCCAAGCCTTTTGTAGTTATCTCACTCTATATTAGTAGTGGCCTCAAGGTATTAAATATTAAGAAAATTTAGTTAAAAATCATTAATCTTATAGTTTTTAGCGACGTAACATATACAGGAATCCTCTACAATTTTCTGTCCGAATTAATTTTACATATGAACATTAAATGGTATAAGGCTTATTATATCTGTCTCTATCTAATTGCCCTGTATAATTTAGGTAGGAAATTAGGATCTTGATCCATAACATTACTATTAAGATTTATTGTATTTTAGTTGATAATGTATTTTTTATTATTTTTATATTTTTATGATTTTATTAACTTATTAATTTTCATTTTGAGAAATTTCTTTTTGTAGAAGAAAGGTTCACTACAAAAAAACTGACCTATAACCGCTGCTACTATAAACTATAGCAGCGGTTTTTTAGCAGTGGTCGAGACTGCCGCCATATACCCGTCGACATAGGTCTATCATGGCGGTTCGGGTAACCGCTGGTGAAGATCTCGGGTCTATAGCGGCGGTCACCTAACGGTGGTCAAAACCGCTGCTATATACCAAGCACAAATGCGCTATTTTGGACACTAAAGGTCTGTAGCGGCGGTCACAAACCGCTGCTACAGACCTAATATGACCGCCGCTATATGTCTATAGCAGCGGTCAGGTGCCACCTATAGCAGCGGTCATCGACCGTTGGCTATAATGTGGCAGCTTTTTTTTTTTTTTTTTTTTTTGCCAACTTTTTCCAAATGACACTTAATTTTTTCCTATATTTTTCTATACATGCTTTTTTAATCAGTAATACAAATTTATTTTAATAATCATAATTCATTGGATGTAAAAACTTAAAGAACAAGGATAATAAAACAAAATATATTCATTATTGATTAATAATATTTTACAACAAACACAAGAATCTTTACAAGTCAATCACTGCCATTGAATTAAGAATCTCTGCATCTATTGTCTCATCTTCCAAGTCAATCACATCCATCTTCTCTCTGATACACTGAAGTGCAGCCTCAGTACACAGAGCAGCCAGATCAGCACCAACATAACCATGTGTGTCCTTTGCAATTCTTTCTAAATCAACATCTTCAGCAAGCTTCATGTTCTTTGTGTGAATACGAAGAACCTCAAGACGTCCAACTTCATCCGGAACACCAATATCTATTTCTCTGTCAAATCAAGAACATAAAACATAATACCTGAGAAATTTTCCCAATAGGGCTGCACAAAGTTTTTAAGTTTTTTTGAATTATACCATGATGAGAAGAAATTTTGCTCTCTATGTTTGCCCTTAGAGAATTTGAAGCTAATGCCATTGGGACCCCATGACCGGCAAAATGTTTAATTAAACGATTGGCACTTGGAAGTGCTTTGATGTTGGAGCACCTACAATGACAGTTGTACTTGAGCACATTATCATGAGAAAATGTGTAGCTCTAGTGTTCAAAAACCAGAAACCTGGTGAAAAACAAGTGGCTCTTATAGAAAATCATAACAGTACGAGAAATAATGGCACAAGAGAGACCAAAGTATGTGAAATAAAAGTTAAAATGCCCCAACAGATGCCTAATATTCACAATATCTTGAAAGATAACATTCCCACTCAAATGGATTTTTATTATAGCATATAATCTATAATACCTAATAACCACTTGACCAAGAACAACTGAAAGTTAAATAATAATAACAAAAAGATGCTAAGAAGATATGTTTGAGCCTTTTACTTAGACAGCATCTACATTTCAAATACAGACCAGTGACACAAAGACGACAAGAGTAATTACACAAAAAGCAACAAAGAAATTATATCTTGCAGTAGAAAATTGCCAAGATGCCAACAGTGAACAGTGTGGAGGGAAAGAACTAACGTGTTTGACATGAATTACTTATCAACAAACTGTCAATATTTGAATAACTATTAAACAATACAAGAATTTACATTATATTGGATTTCTTTGTTAATCATAAACCCCCATTGCCAATCACAAACACACACCACAACTTTTTCAAACTATGGAGCTCAAGGCTCTCAAATTTTATAGCAGATACATTTTCCTGTTGCAAGGAAATAAAGAACAATCCATTGCAAATACACTGAAAAATGATCTAATTTTTAGTTGAATATTAAAAAAATCAAAAATCAAAAGGCCGATAAGCTCTATAAAAATGCATCTCATACTGCCATGAGACCTGGGAGAGAGTGTGGTTGGGGATTCAAGATAGCATGTTAAGTGCAACTTATGAATGGGGAAAACAACTCAAACCTTATTCCTAGTATATTCCTCTAGAGACAGGTACCCAATTCACTTTATACTAGATATACAAGTTTATAAGCTTCATAAAAAAGATAATACTTGTTCACAAAACATAATAATCCTCATATGGGTAATTCAGGAGATATATGAGCACTCAATCCTTCATAAAACCATCCAACACAAACAAGTGCTTAGTAATTGCCATATAAAATAAGTCATGTGATAGCAATTACAATATCTGCTATTGGCATGATACATTTCAATTTTAATTTTCACTTCCCAAACTTTCTGTACAGCCAAAAACTGCCAAAAATGAAACATAAGGGTCAAAGAACTAATACCCAGTTTGGTCAGAAGTATAGCGAGAACGAGACCCACTGGTCCAGCACCCACTATCAGAACTGGAAACACCTGTTTCTTCTTTGTGGCCATTGAAAACGTTAGAGTCTGATAGGTCTCTGCCTCGAGACTGAAAACCTTAAATAGGAAATTGCAAAAAGAACAAGATAATGCCAAAGAGAGAGAGAGAGAGAGAGAGAGAGAGAGAGAGAGAGAGCCGGAGGGGTGGCCTGGTGGGTGGTGAATGACGGCAAGGAGAGGGAGCTCGAGGGACTAGGGGGTGATGGTTGAGAAGGGGGGGTGGGGAATTTTGCGTTTTAGGGCGCGGGGGAGTTTTTAAGAAAGGGGGAGGGGGAGGTGGGGAAACGGCAGCGTTTAGGTAATTAATAACTATGAGCGTTTTAGGTAATTAGTCTTATATTACAAATTATTGAAATATAATTGTTAATTATAATCAATAAAATATTCAATTACCATAATAACTATGAGCAGATATTAAGTTATGTACTTAATTGCATAAGCTAATTAATCTCACAATATATTTTTTTTGAAATTAAATAATATGTCATAATTAAATCATGCATGTTCCAAAAAAATAACCCACAAGCAGGGCTAAAATAACTAAAATCCCATCCCTAATGTGGTTTTACCTTGTATACAATAGACTGCCAAAAAATGGCCAAATCAGGTTTAGAAATAATTCCCAAACAGTAAAGGAAAGAAAATCAAAACTAAAAATAGGTTTTTTGAGGGGAAAAACAGCGGATTTAGGGCTCGAAATGAGACGCGATGTGTTTAAAGTTAAACGCCGGGATAGGGGTCTATAGCGGCGTTTTTAGAGACCATCGCTAAAAAGACCGCCGCTATAGACCTGTTTTTTTTGTAGTGGTTGCAGTTATTATCAATAAAATTTTATATTAAAAAATAGAAAGAGTGAGATAAGTAGCAGTTTCTAGTTTCTTTTTGTGCTTTTGGGAGCTTTTCTGTATCTTTTTTATTAATGGACAAAACAACTCGTTTATCACATTAGACGCTTTTTAATTAAAAAAACTAGGTTATCACATTACTTTTAAATATAATTTTTTTTTTATTATGAGATGTTTTATACTAGAAACTGTACAAAATTAAATAATATTAGGTAGTAAGCAATTAAGTGTAGTTGATGGCTTAAAAATCCCTTCAATCAAGAAATTAAGTCATAAATTTTAAATAAAATATAGCCTAATTCATAGGCTATATTCTTTTAAATAAAAAAACTAATGAAACCTCCAGATAAATCGAAGAGATTAGATAGTTTAAATTATTATGTTTTAATGATTATAAGTAATATCAAATATTTTACAAAATACAGTCTAATAAAAATAAAAACATAAAATTTTTGGGTGTCTCCCTATTTTGGGACGCTTTGATTTTAAGACGAAGTTCTTAAAGAATGGCATCCCTTCTCAACGATTCTTGTTCAAACGCCTTAACCAAGAATGTATTCAACTGAACGTGTCCCCATCCGTTTGGGGATGGGAAGTCCAGCAAAACTTGGAAATTGATTTCATGGAGGCCAAGGTTTTTTTTACAGGCAAATTTTTAACATTACACGCTATCACCTTCTAACGGGGAAGCAAATACCAACCGAGAATATCTCTAGATAAAAAGTAACCTTGAAGACGACGGGAAGAATCCCATCGCCCTACATTATGTGCAACGTAATTCAAATGCCTAAAGATATATAAAGCCTTCCATTTCCGAGCCTTAATACATTATGTGTTGTACTGTTGCTATGTTTCTATAAGCAGAACTAAGCTTAGTTCTATTCCTAACTATATATATAATAGAAACACATGTAGAAAGTAAAAGATCAATCCAAGGCTACATAGATACTTTAAGCATGCATACAGACTCCTTTAGCACAGAAAAATGGCATCCAGTGCAGCCTAGCTCCTCAATTACCAGTTTTCTTTCACAAAACTTCCAAGATTCCTAAGCTGGCACCCAGCAAGATGAAGCATACACAATTCGGCCCTTCCATCCCTGAAGCAACCAGTGCTTGTCTTCATCAAGCACAAAATCTTTGTGGTACCATTCCTTCATGTTAGACTTGAATGCGTTCACGAGTTGTTGGTCCAATGGCAGCCCCCTGAAACCAGCCCTGAGAGTCCGGACTTGTCACTGCTTGTACGTCTCTGGCCTCTCAACCCTCTCTAAGCCCTTGCAAGCTATGACATTCATAGCGTCCCTTCCATAGAATTCTCTCTCAAACATCGATCTCTCTAACTGGTGTTCATCGGACACTGTAACATCAAATATGTCATACAACGCAGAGTAGTAGTAGAGTGCCTCTCAGAACCGGGTGAAAAAGAAGGGGCCATTATAGGCTCCATTAACAATAGAATGGACAAAAATGTCGGGATTTATCCTCGTAATTAAGTTCAAAACTTCATTGCGTGGACTGGTCTCTTCAACTGTCTCATCAAGTAGATTCTTAAATCGGAACAAACAGTTCACAGCAAGGAAGTCATTCCTATGAATCCTCATATCCTCAATTTGGTTGGTTTCCCAGTTCTGTGAGACTATGGCATGGTACTCGAAAGGAACATTGTACTGCTCGCAATACTGTGCCAAGCGATGATCCGTTTCGTCAATGCTCTGTGTTGGACGGCAATCCAGTTCGGGGAGGCTCTATCCCTGTATTTCTTAGCTTGGGAGGTCCACCAGGTCTTTTAGAGAGTTTCTCGATCAGATTTGGCCACTGGAAACCATACTGGATACCGAAGTTATAACATGAAGACTTGTGGCCAGTGGCGGAACTAGGAATCCAATCAAAGGGGGTCGAACTCTTAAGGAAAAATGAATTTTTTTTTTTTTTTTAACTAAGTAATGCAAAAAAATATTTTAGAGTTAAAATATCAAAACTTAAGAATTAAAAATATTGAAATACACGTACGTACTATTTACTTATTTATTATCTAAATAAAACAAAATAAACAAAATTCATCAATCTAATTTTATAGTTTGTTAAACCGACACCTACATCGGATAGGCTGATTTTTAAATATTGACCACCTACACCTACACCGTTAAGGAAAAAAATCGACCCTTAGCGATGGTGGTTTCCAGTTAACTTGTATTTATATTGGGTCATTTTTTTTTAGCATTTTACGCACTTGAATATTTTTTTTTCTTTTTTCTTTTGGCCCATTGATCGCATATCAATAAAATCCAAAACTAGTAGAAAAAAGCAAACTACAAATTTCAAACCAAAACTAATAAGAAACAAAAGTTAATTGCACCTGTCCTCCACATGTCCCTCTACTATAACGCCCCAACACTAGTTTTATCCAATAATCTAACTATAACGGTTTGCCCAGAATAAATTCACTACAACATATAAATTTGGACTGTGTACTTAGCTTCATATTTGAATACTAAAAAAAATTAAAACATAAACTTCTGGCGTGGTTAGAAGCCAAAATAGTATTCTCATATTTCAAATGTTGTACCATTAACACAACAGAACAATTTGTTACACTTCAAATCGTTAATTAAGATTTATTTAAGAGACTAAAAAATATGTGAAAAAAATACAGTTAGAGTCAATTGATTAAAAACCCCGTTTCTAGCATAAAAGAGGGCGTTTTTTCATATTTGTTGTGAACAAGGTTTTTTTTTCCATTGTTAATTGCCGTTTCTTGTATTCACAAACATAAGAAAGCCTTAAAAAACACAATAACTTCATGGAGCCCACTTTCCAGTAACTCATCTTCCTTAGATCCTCTCCTCTGTCCTCTTGCATGAATCCCTTGTTACAGAGAACAACCCCTTCAGAGTTTCGGCGCCACCATGGAAAATTAATTGAAGAATATCATGGCTGCCTATGCACAGGGAGTTTGGAGAGGGAGGGGAGGAGAGAGAGGCAAACGGTGGAAGGCTAGAAGCTGTCGAAGAAGAAATTGAGGGGGGCGGGGGGTCAACGAAGAAAAAATGGGAGGGGAAGTAGTCGTTTAACATAGAAATGGGTGGCTGGGCTAAAGACATATATATATAAATGGAAGGATTTCTTAGGGCGATGGGGGGCGGCTGCCCCCCATTGTCCTGTGTAGTTTCGCCCCCGCTTGTGGCCTTCTCTGCTACTTTATTAATCATTTTAACAGCGAAAAATACCGAGATCCTCTGGAAAGGGCAAGATGAAAGATGAAGTTTGTAAGCTCTCAGTTTTCAGAACTGGGTTCTTTTTGGAAGCTAAGGAGGTATAGAAAAGTTGAGTTCCCGTGCCAGTGCCAGCCAAGCGTGCCTCAAGGCCATTAGCGAAGAAATGGGCCAACCTCTGAGACCCATCACCGAAAGGGGAAGAGTGCTGCCTGATCTGCTTCAGTAATTCATTAGAGGTTCGACTGTCACATGCTGAGACAGATTGTGCACATAGAACCAGCAGAGTATTCAAATCAACGGTATCCTTCTTCTTGCCCTGTTTTTTACCTCGACTCTTCCCACCATTAGCTCCTTGTGGCTGCCCATTTGCCTGCGCGGTCTTGCTTGCTTTATTCTTCATGTATGAAGTGTTACTACACAGCGCCGAAAGTGCATCCTCAAACATCTCCGACAATTCGATCTCATCCGATTCCGACTGAACCGCGGACTGCTTATTACTCCTCCCTTCCTCTATCAATATCCCTCTCGCGATATCATTATCCTCCCTCTCGCTGTTCTTCCTGCCCCTCAACCTGGAACGCCCTTCTCCTCACTATCATCTTGCCCCTTACACTCTTGTGACGCCATGTTTTTCTCCAAATCCATAACTAATTGACTACCCCTGGGAAGGAACCTACTAGCTTCCTCTAACCCTCTCCTAAATTGCAATAAAGTTTCACTATCCTTAAAAATGTTCTGAGCCAAAAGCTCTATCCCACCGCCCATATAATTGGGCACACCGTTCGATGGATTGGCCAAGAACTTTGATCCACCATTGGACTCCAAATTGAGCTGGAACATAGAGTCACCTGAAAGAGTAGATTGTGGAAAAGAGGACTTGCTGTCCTCAACATCACCCATCCACAGAGGATCGCTGCTAGTGCTAGTGCTGGCGCTGTTAGAAGTAGTACCAGTACCATTGTTACCACTACTTCCAGAAAAAACATCCTCAGGGGTCTCGACGTTCCCGTTGTTATAAGGTGGCGGTTGGTATTGATTTGGAGATGGAGGGTATTTCTGACCAAGAGCATCATAGAACGATTTCTCTGTGACTTGCAGACCCAAAGGATCATAGAACATGCAGGGCTTGTCCTCTAGGTTCTCTTCCATAAGTATCTGGCTCATGAACTTAATAACCGTTTCCGAGAACTCACTGTCGTCCGAGGACGAGTGTCCTCCCGGACTCGTATCCATAGATGGTGGGTTCAAGCCATCAGCAGCAACGGACAGAGCATCTGGTTTTGCTTCGGAGCCAACGGCGATAGGAGGAGAAAAATTACTGGGGTACTGATCAGGTGGAAGAAATGGAGTTTCGAAAAAGTTCAGGTCTGGGGAAGGTATATTGAACTGGTAGTCGTTTAGAAGATCTGGATACTGATTGTAATTAGGTGAGGTGGGACGGCCATCGACGATGATATCGTCTATGATATTGGGCAATCCAGCAAAGCTTGGATCCATAACTACTTACCGAGTCAAACCATAAAGCCTTACAGAATCATAGACGCATGGAGAAAAAGAGAGAGAAAAGGGAAGCTGAATTACAGACCCACGAGGCCACAAATCAAGCTTTTTAATCGGAGATATCAAAATAATAATTGAGAAGAAAGAAAAAAATAAAAGGTTCAAGCTGAAGAACCTTAGATATTCTGTTCCTACCGACAAAGAACGAACTGAGACGGAATCGAGTAGCGTAACGAAGATGAACACTCGGCTGTGTGTGAGGCAATTCGATCGGGTCCTCTGCGTTCGGCTTCAGTTGTACATATATAACAGTAACCTAAAAAAAACTAACCTGGCGTTTGGCTTTTTAAAATTAGTAAAATTTTATTAAAATTTAACACCAACACAAATTTCAATACATATTTTAAAATTTTACTTTCACTTTTACCGTCTCTTCACTAATTTCAATGTTACGCGGATCTCCAAGAAGTGCTGGGGGTGACAGTCCAAATGTTACCGGCTGCAACCAATCTGCGGGATTCGAAGCTCTGATTGGTCTGTCTAGCTAGTCGAGTACAGATTTCAAATTTTGACTCATCAACGGAGTCGACTAATCTTATCTCGCATGCAGTTGCAGGCGTTCATGAATCTTGCAGCTTTGTAAGTTTTTTATTTTTTTATTTTTTTTCTAGACCATTCTCCCGCCTTCTTGTGTATAAAGGATTGACATAAAGGCTTACGTCAGGTTCCACTACTGCTTTAGTGCATTTAGCCTTTTAACCAATTGTCCAAATTATGAGATTATTCCTTGCTGTCAGTTCGAGGGTTTGGACAAGGATTCTGTGCATCTTGATATTTGATATTGGATCTCGGTTGCAATTTATTATGACTGCACTCAAATATATTCAGGAATATCCAAATCCATTCGTGTAATTAGGACCAAAATTGCTTTCCTAAATCCCTATCAAGAATGGCTTCGTGTGGTGCTTTTCACGAGTCAAGATAAACTAGATAAACTTTCCTTAATGAACTCATTAATGAAGTACAAAAGAAGGCTCTGAACAACAAAATAACCATGGCCAGCCAACAAGATAACCTTGCTGAAATATTAGATGTTTAACTGGAGAAACAGATGTCATTCAGATATATTTCAAATGGAAACTACATATATTTTTGTGAACTAATGAAATGTAAATTAGCTTAACTACTTTCTTTATTTTCATCTTTAGGTGCCAATCAAGTCCTCCAATTTGATAGAAGATGTAAAATGTCTAACATTGGCATTAGAGGGTAGAATATGTCAAAGTGGGTAGTTTAATGTGAAACATATATATGTGTCAAAGGAAGAAATGAAACATCAAAAGATACAAAGGAGCATAATCCTTTGACCGTAGTATCGCCTGCGAGCTCTAAAATTTTTACGAGTTCAAACAAACGTCCTGAACAAGATTCTTATGCAGGCACCCAACAAGAGGAGGCATAGACAATCCGGCCTTTCCATCCCTGAAGCACCCAGTGGTTATCTTTGTCAAGTACGAAATCCTTGTGGTACAATTGATTCCTTCATCCTAGACTTGAAATGGTTCAGGAGCTCTTTGTCCAGAGGGAGCTGCCTGAAACCAGCCCTCAAAGTTCGGAGTTGCCACTGCTTGTAGGTCTCTGGCCTCTCAACCCTCTCTCTGCCCTCGCAGGCTATAACATTCATAACCTCCTTCCCATAGAACTCTTTCTCAAACGTCAACCTCTCTAGATGGTTCTCTCGGGGTATTGTAACATCTAGTGTATCATACATTGCAGAGTAGTGGAAGAGTGCCTCTCGAAACCTTGAGACGAAGAAGGGGGCATTGAAGGAACCATTAAAAATAGAATGAACAAAAACATAAGGATTCATCCTCCTAATTAATTTCAAAACTGCATCCTTTGTGTCGGCCTCTAAAACTGTCTCATCGTGTAGGTACTTGAATCGGTACAAACAGTTCACGACAAGCGTGTCGTTGCTATCAAGCTTGAGGTCCTCAATTCGGATGGTTTCCCAGTTGCATGAAGCTATGGCATGGTACTCAAAAGTGTTGGGAAAAGCGGCACGAAAATTAAAGTAAGGGACACCAAGAATTTACGTGGTTCGGCCCCAATCCGGCCTACGTCCACCCTAGAGTAATTTTATTAAGAACGTTTAAGAAAATCACTCTCCCCGCCCAATACAATGGTCACACCACCTTCCTTCTCTTCCTCTCTCTCTCTGCCCAATGCTCACGCACTCTCACGCACACATTCTCCTATAACATAAGCCACAATTTATAGGAAAAGATACAAAGAGAAACCCTAAGAGAAACTAGATAAACTTGAAGTGGGGACCAAGTAGACTTCTACTCAAAATCTAATTCTATTCTAAGTCTATCTTATGGGTGTGGACCCCAACAAATCTCCCCCTCCATACCCATAAGGGAAGAATCTATTCACATCTTTCGGTTGAGTGCATCCCGGGCTCCCATCAGTAGAACCTTCTGCAACTTTGGTGTCTGTTGCTCCCCCTTGCTCACCACCCCTTGCATCCTTTTTCTACCACTCAACCTCGTCCTTGTCACCAGACGACCAACCACACTCCCATCTGAGTGTCCTGCACCCCCGCCTAGGGTCCCGCATCCCCTGCTTGTACCACACCCATGTAGAACAGTATCTCCCCTTGCTTTGCATCTCCACGGCTGGTACCAAGCACCTTCGCGTGCTACACGAAGTCGGAGTCATCAGTCAGAGGCTTCTGATGATTTCCCTTTCGCTTTGTACTTTGGACAATTCCGCTTGATATGTCCTTCTTGGTCACAATAGAAGCAGATAATCCGGCCTCTTTCTGCTTGTGATCCACTGTGGTCATAAGTCTCCATCTCTTTCCTGTGCCTCTTCACTGAACAGAGCATCCTTGACCAACTCCATGGTCAATTTCCCATTCGTGCTGTTGAGAAACAACAAGAGTCTCCCAACTATCCGGTAAGGAACTCAGAAGCAGTAAAGCTTGAACCTCATTCGAAAGTCATTTCGACGCTGTTCAATGATTGATCAGGTTTTGGAACTCACTGGTATGTTCCGCCACTGACTTCTCATTTCCCAGCTTCATATTCACGAGCCTCCTCATTAGTAGCGTTTTATTCTGTGAAGTCTTTGACTATACATTGTCTCCAACTTCTCCCATAGTTCAAAAGCTCGTTCTTTGGCTCCAATCCATGACGAATGGTTGATCTTTTCCACTTTGCCTCATCAATCTCATCCGGTTTCTTGCCCTCATTCTCCAATGGATCATACATATCCTTTGCATAAGGATATCTCCATCCGTGGCTTCCAACTCATGTAATTCCAACTTATCATACTGATAACCATACATCTCAATTAACACTGATAGAGACTTTCGAAATTCTGACTGCACCAATGGATGGCCCAAAACCTTAGTCTGACCTGCTCGAAAACCGGCCTAAAAGCCCCTGAACCGGCTGAAAAACCACTTGGAACAAAACATAGCTGAACTGGGACCTGCTGAAGATGACGTGGCAATACTGACGTGTCATGCTGACGTGTCACTGACGTCACGTGGCAGTACACTGTGCGAGACACCACCTGTATGGTGCGGATTGGACCACTTTCCCTTCTCTGCTTTCCCCTGGCCTCTCGCCAGGCTCCGATACCGTTGGGAAAAGCGGCACGAAAATTCTTTACGTGGTTCGGCCCCAATCCGGCCTACGTCCACCCAGAGCAATTTTATTAAGAACGTTTAAGAAAATCACTCTCCCCGCCCAATACAATGGTCACACTCCTTCTTCTCTCTCTCTCTGCCCAATGCTCACTCTCACGCACACTTCTCCTATAACATAAGCCACTATTTTTAGAAAAAGATACAAAGAGAAACCTAGATAAACTTGAAGTGGGGAGCAAGTAGACTTCTACTCAAAATCTACTTCTATTCCAAGTCTATCTTATGGGTGGACCCCAACAAATCTCCCCCTCCATACCCATAAGGGAAGAATCTGTTCCTGACATCTTTCGGTTGAGTGCATCCCAGGCTCCCATCAGTAGAACCTTCCTGCAACTTTGGTGTTTGTTGCTCCCCCTTGCTCACCACCCCTTGCATCCTTTTTCTACTGGCACTCCAACCTCGTCCTTGTCACCAGACGACCAACCACACTCCCATCTGAGTGTCCTGCACCCCCGCCTAGGGTGCCCGCATCCCCTGCTTGTACCACCGGACCCATGTAGAACAGTATCTCCCCCTGCTCTTGCATCTCCACCGGCTGGTACCAAGCACCTTCGCGTGCTACACGAAGTCGGAGTCATCAGTCACCACTGAGGCTTCTGATGATTTCCCTTTCTCTGCTTTGTACTTTGGACAATTCCTTGATATGTCCTTCTTGGTCACAATAGAAGCAGATAATCTTGCGACCCTCTCCTCTGGATTTACCCCGCCTCTTCCGTTATTCCAGCTGCTTCCTCTGCCTCTTTCTGTGATGAGAGCTTGTGATCCACTGTGGTCATAAGTCTCCATCTCCTTCCTTCGTGCCTCTTCACTGAACAAAGCATCCTTGACCAACTCCATGGTCAATTTCCCATTCGGTGCTGAGTTTCCAAGAGAAACAACAAGAGTCTCCCAACTATCCGGTAAGGAACTCAGAAGCAGTAAAGCTTGAACCTCATGTCGAAATTCATTTGGACGCTGTTCAACTGATTTATCAGGTTTTGGAACTCACTGGTATGTTCCGCCACTGACTTATCATTTCCCAGCTTCATATTCACGAGCCTCCTCATAGTAGCGTTTTATTCTGTGAAGTCTTTGACTGATACATTGTCTCCAACTTCTCCCATAGTTCAAAAGCACTCGTCTCTTTGGCTACGTGATGGAATACCTCTGGCCCAATCCACTGACGAATCAACCCTATAACTTTCCGGTTGATCTTCTTCCACTTTGCCTCGTCAATCTCATCCGGTTTCTTGCCCTCGTTCTCCAATGGATCATACATATCCTTTGCATAAAGGATATCCTCCATCCGTGGCTTCCAACTCATGTAATTCGTAGCAGACAACCTTATCATACTGATAACCATACCCTCCGCCATCTCAATTAACACTGATAGAGACCGAATTTCGAAATTCTGACTGCACCAATGGATCCAGAATGGCCCAAAACCTTAGGAACCGGTCTGACCTGCTCGAAAACCGGCCTAAAAGCCCCTGAACCGGCTGAAAAACCACCCTGGAACAAAACCGGAATATTCCGATTCTCTGGAATATTCTCCGTTGACGTGGCAACGCTGACGTGGCGCTGACTGGGACCTTTTGTTGACGTGGCAATGCTGACGTGGCACTGGGACCCACTGCTGACGTGGCTGGACACGTGGCAGTACACTGCGCGTGCGGTGCGTGGGGAGAGTGAGGACCATGCGCCCTACCTCTCTTCGGGGCGTGGGGGCGCGTGTGACGCATGGACGGCGGGATCCGAATGCTTTCGGCGCGTGATGGCGCGTCCTGGCTCCTCCGGCGACGAGGTTTCAACCTCTGGCTTCGTCTCGACCTCCTCTACAGTATGGTGCCCTCCAATCTCCGATTGGACCACTTTTAATTTTCGACCTTCTCTGCTTTCCCCCGAAAAAACCACTCCGGCCTCTCGAACCAGGCTCCGATACCACTTGTTGGGAAAAGCGGCACGAAAATTAAAGTAAGGGACACCAAGAATTTACGTGGTTCGGCCCAATCCGGCCTACGTCCACCCCAGAGCAATTTTATTAAGAACGTTTAAGAAAATCACTCTCCCCGCCCAATACAATGGTCACACCACCCTCCTTCTCTTCCTCTCTCTCTCTGCCCAATGCTCACGCACTCTCACGCACACATTCTCCTATAACATAAGCCACTATTTATAAAAAAAATACAAAGAGAAACCTAGATAAACTTAAAGTGGGAGCCAAATAGACTTCTACTCAAAATCTACTTCTATTCCAAGTCTATCTTATGGTGTGGACCCCAACAAAAAGGAACACCATGGTGCTCGCAATACTTTGCCAACCGACGACCGGTCTCCTCGTTTCTCTCCGTTGGGTGGAATCCATGTTGGGAAAAATCTATCCCTGTAATACGTAGCTTGGGTGGGCTAGCAGGTCTGTCAGAGACTTTCTGGATCAGAATTGGCCATTGGAGTCCATATTGAATACCGAAGTCGATAAGATGGAGACTCGTTGCTTTCTCTGCCACTTTATAAATCACCTTGATAGCAAATGTTAGCGAGATCATAAGGGCAGGCTGAAAGATGAGCTTTGGAAGCTTTCAGTATTTCACAAGACGAGATCCTCTTGGAAGCTAGGGAAGTACAAAATAGTTGAGTTCCGATGCCGGTGCCAGTGCCAGCCAAGCGTGCCTCAAGAGCATTAGCAAAGAAATGGGCCAACCTTTGAGAGCCATCGTCAAAAGGGGAAGAATGCTGACTGATCTGTCTCAGTAACTCATTAGCTGTTTTAGTGTCACCCGCTGAGACAGCTTGTGCGCATAGCATCAAGAGTGCATTTAAATCAACCGTATCCTTCTTCTTGCCCTGTTTTTTAGCACTAATGCTCTTCCCACCATGAGCTCCTTGTGGCTGCCCGTTTGTCGGCAACGCCTTGCTTGCTTCACTGATCTGCAGTCGTCTATAGTTAACACAAAGAGCAGAAAGCGCACCATCGAACATCACTAAGTCGCTCTCTTCAACATAGACCGCCGACTGCTTATTAGTCCTCCCCTCTTCTAAAGCTACATCATCCCTCTTAAGATTCTTCCTTCCCCTAGACCCATCCGTTGAATTCCCCCTGTCACTCTTCTCTGCCTCCCTATCCTCTTCCTTCCATCCTGGAGAGATGACGCTACTGTTCAAATTACCCACCAACTGATTACCCCTGGGAAGGAACTTACTAGCTTCCTCTAACCCTCTCCGAAATTGCATCACAGAAAGTGTATCAGTAAAAGAGTTCTGACCCAAAAACTCCAATCCGTCACCAATATTAGTCACGCTGTTAAAAGGATTGGCCAGAAAGTTTGATCCACCATTGAGTTGGGAATTGCACCGGAAGAGAGGGTCACCAGTTGGATCAGTTTGCGAAATAGAGGGCCACTGAGGGTCACTACTTGTGCTCGTGCTAGAACTGCTATTAGTACCATAATCACCATTACTACCTCCAGAAAAGGCATCATCCGGGCTCTCGACTTTGCGATTGACATGAGGTGGCGGTTGGCCTTGGTTGGGAAAAGCAGGGTATTGCTGACCGAGAGGATCATAAAAAGATCTCTCGGTGGCGTGGAGACCCAGAGGGTCGTAAAACATGGAGGGCTTGTCCTCTATGTCCTCTTCCATAAGTATCTGGTTCATGTACTTGAGAACCGTTACCGAGAACTCTGTATCTGGTTCATGTGCTTGAGAACCGTTACCGAGAACTCTTTGTCATCTGAGGACAAGTCTCTCACAGGAGTGCTACCAATAGACGGTGGGCTCAAGCTATAACCAGCAGCGGTCGACGGAGCATATGGCTCTGCCGCGGAGGCTACAGTAAACTTGTTCTGGTTTAAAAGCCTCGGAAGTCGATGGTAATTGTGCGAGACGGTATGATCATCAACGATACCGTTTATGAAATTGGGTGATCTAGCAAAGTTATGATCCGTAACTGTCGCCAGACTCAAACCAGGAAGCCTCACTTTCCCTACATGTCTCAAGATGAATCACAAATGCTGGGGTCCCTGATCGGTATGGCAGCTAGTAGGCTAGACACAAATATAAAAACATTCTTTGATTTTTCCACGGAGTCGACTGAAATTATTTTGAATCAGTCGACACACCCAGACGTTCGAGAGTTCCTAAAATAACAACAAAACAAATTTGATGAAAAATGTCGGTTTTGTCAAACAAAGGATGATGGGAGAGCTGATTATGTGGGAATATTTCCTCACCTGAAATTAATGTAGAATATATAGAAGAGTTAGGTAGATTTTTTTCACTCATACGAATCAAGTATTGATCTTTATGAATAACAAAAACAAAAAAATATTTTTTTTTTCTAGAAAAGAAAAGTATTGATCTTTATGGATTCACCTTTTTTCTCAATTGTAGACCTAACGGTCTGCCAGGATATTTGAGAATTCGGTTGTTGGCAGATATTTGTAGAAGAATATTTTGAACTTTTATCTCCATAGGCCCAATACATTTCGGCTTAGGTCCGAACACACCCAAAGGATAGAGAGTCCGGCCCCTTCTTTGCAGTTCTTTCCAAGCCTTTAGTCCTTATATCACTCTATATTAGTAGTGGCCTTAAGGTGGTAGAAAAAAAAAAAAAAAAAGAAGATGAGTGGCCTTAATGTATTAACTATTAAGAAAATTTAGTTAAAAATCATTAATCTTTTAGCTTTTAGCTACGTAACATAATGGAATCCTCTATAATTTTTGTCCAAATTAATTTTACATGGATAGAATTAAATGGTGTAGAATCTATTTATTATGTTTATCTCTCTCCGAATTATACCAGTACAGTTTAGGCAGAAAATCAGGATCCTAATACATAACATTACATATGGAGGGTTATATTAAGATTTAGGGAAATTGGCAATTTGGTCACTAGGTTTTAGTACCGCTGACGATTTAGTCACTAGGTTTTCATTTTTTTACTATATGGTCACTGAGAATATATAGTTGTGATGATCTGGTCCTTCCGTCAAACTTCTGTTAAATTTTTAACCGAAATAGCGGTCGATCGGTTTGTTTATCGTTGCGGCAACGGTAACTTGTAGCAGTCGACCGTGTTCTATTCTGTTAAAAATTAACGGAGATTTGACGGAAGGACCAGATAGTCACAACTATATATTCTAAGTGACCATATAGTAAAAAAATGAAACCTAGTGACTAAATCATCAGCGTGCTATAAACCTAGTGACTAAATTGCCAATTTCCCTAAGATTTATTGTATTTTAGTTGATAATGTAATTTTATTATTTTTTTTTTGATGATTTTATTAACTTATTAATTTTCATTTTGAGAAATTTCTTTTTGAAGAAGAAAGGTTGCGGTTATTATCAATAAAATTTTATATTAAAAAATAGAAAGAGTGAGATACGTAGTAGTTTCTGTGCTTTTGGGAGCTTTTCTGTATCTTTTTTATTAATGGACAAAACAACTCGTTTATCACATTAGACGCTTTTTAATTAAAAAAAACTAGGTTATCACATTACGTTTAAATATAATTTTTTATTTATTAGATGTTTTTATACTAGAAACTGTACAAAATTAAATAATATTAAGTAGTAAGCAATTAAGTGTAGTTGATGGCCTAAAAATCCCTTCAATCAAAGAAATTTTATAAGTCATAAATTTTAAATAAAATATAGTCTAATTTCATAGGCTATATTCTTTTAAATAAAAAACTAATGAAACCTCCAGATAAATCAAGAGATTAGATAGTTTAAATTATTATGTTTTAATGATTATAAGTAATATCAAATATTTTACAAAATAGAATCTAACAAAAAAAAAACATAAATTAATTTTTGAGAGTCTCCCTGATTTGCTAGGCTTTGATGTTAAGACGAAGTTCTTAAAGAATGCCGTCGCTTCTCAACGATTCTTGTTCAAACGCCTTAAACCAAGAATGTATTCAACTGAATGTGAGGATCCGCTCCTTGGAAGCTCTCTAGAGAATGCTCTCTCCTTATGCCAGCTTTTTGTCTAGTCATTTTTTTCACTGTACCCTTTCCTTTTTCACCTTTTGTCACGCCGCTGTCCACCCTGTTTTTCTCCTTTCCCTCACCTCGGCCTCCCTTCCTGTTTCTCTCTCAATCGCCTTTTCATTCTCTTTACTTCTCTTCCCTTTACCCCTTGCTCTCGGTACTCTAGCTTCCTCTTTTCCATTCTCTGGGTTCGCTTCTGGATTATTTTTCTCGTTCCCTCAATCTTTTTTTCTCTGTTTGAGATACTGTTTCATTGGTTGCCCTATTCTCTTATCCTTCGTTTCTATTTCCTTCTTCTTCAGACTCTCATTCTCCCTCTTTTTTCTCCTCTACCCGTTTCATCCATGGCTTCATCTGCCCATTTCATTTCCAACGTTCCCCTCCTTCATCTTCTCATGATGCTCTGGAATCTGTGCTTGAATATATATCACTTCTTAATGAGGGCGAGTCTTTTTCTCGTCTACGTGGGAAGCGTTCTTCTCAGGTTGGTACGGGAGACTCAGTCCCGGAGGCTGCTGTTTTGGAATCTGCAACTTTGCTGGTGGGCAAAGTTTGGTCAGTCAAACCCAACAACAAACTCAAGATTAGAGAGACTATTTTTAAATCCTGGAGTTTTATTAAAGGGTTGGAGATCTCGGAAGGACCCAGAAGTAGTCTAATTTTCTCGTTTTCCTCGATTCTTAGTAGAGACAAGATTCTTCAACAAGGTCCTTGGAATATCAAGGGGTCTTTGCTGGTTTTGAAGAAATGGGAAGTAGATGATACTTTGCAAGAGATATCATTCACCTCTATGAACCTGGGAGTTCAAATCCACGGCCTACCCTTGGGGAAAATGACACGGGAGACTGCTATAGAGTATGGTGCAAAGGCGGGTCAGGTTCTTGAAGTGGACTTCGACCCTGCAAAGAAGGAATGCGGTATGGAGTTTTTAGAAGTTTTGGTCATGATCGACTTGGTTAACCTTTAATTCCAGGGTGTTTTATGACTCGTCCTAATGGACCAAAATTATGGATTCAATTTCGCTATGAAAGAATATAGGATTGGTGTCTGAGTTGTGGTAGATTGAATAATGTCCAAAAGTTCTGCTTCTATGCTCTTGAAGAAGTATCGGGGCCAAAGGATGCTTTTATTAATCTGAAAGCTACTTCACTGGAGGCTAAGCGATTTTCTGGCTTTTCTTCTCCTCATGGATGGAAAGTTTCATCACCTACTACCCCATCTACTTCGGTGAACAGTACTGCAGGAATGGGACGGGTAGATAGTAAAGATACTACGGTCCCTCCGTTGGCATCAGCCAACTAGGGAGGTGTTATGGTGGTGGGTTCATTCTTGGGGTTCCAAGCGGCAGAGAAGATGGATATGTCTACACGTGGTGGCGGTCGGGGTGGTGGAGAGCTGCATGAGTGTCCGGAAGATACGATGGTGGCGGGACCTTCCCTGAAACCCCAATCAGATGTGCTTTTGGCTCAGAGTACTAGGAAGCGACATTTGGTGGCGGTTGATTTGCTGCCAATGTCAGAAAATACTCGTAGTGCCCCTTCGAGGTTGGTGCAGAAATAGACAACAATGTCAGATTACGATGCATGGGCAGAGCACTACAATTACATGCTCAACATGGAAAAAACGATTCAGGGGGAGATGGGTCTTGTTGGTTTGGATGAGGTAATTCCTGATTTTTGTCTTCTACCTCCACGTCACTCTCCTTATTTTCAGTCTTCTTCTACTATGGGCTGGGTTAGCTCTACATCTCATTTGGGCTGTCAAGATGTTGGGGGTCGTCTTCTGTTAGTATTGAGGATATTGTCGAACCTGAGGTCTTTGTTAGGCCTAGTTCTTCTTTGGTGATTTCTCCTTGAACTAGTTCTGCTATCTAGGCCCAAGGAGACTTGACACCTATTCTACCCAAGGCAAGCGGCTTAGTCCATGGCCCAAGGGGGATGGGAAACGCCTTTGCTAAGTTATGACTAGTCCTATAGTTTCTCTGCTGGGCGATGACTCTCCCCTTTCATCCTGGAAGGTTGCTATGAAACACAAGAAACGTCCAGTGCGTAGGATTGGTATACGGCTGAGGAGGGTGGGTACAGATTTGAATACTTCCAATATGCCGGAGGAGAACAGATCGGTTAATATTGAATTGGCTGAGGAGGCGGGCCTTGCCATGCCCCCACCCGCTTAATGAGGACGATCTTTTGGAACTATCAGGGGTTCCCGTCCAGCGGTATCTCGTTCCCTTCGGGCTCTCATTAGATAGAATAATCTGGACTGTCTCTGTCTAGTGGAAACTAAAACTGGTTCGACTCAGGAGATTCTGTCTAAGGTAGGATTTCCTTTATCTTTTTCTTGTCCTGCTGTTGGTCTTAGCGAAGGAATGACCTTTGCTTGGCGGGAGGGTTTGGAGTTTGATTTGGTTCTTTTATATCAACATATTATAAGTCTCATGACTTATGATGACCTAAGCAGGCAACCTTGGGTTTTGACTTTTATTTATTGTCCAGCCGAATGGAATATAAAAGAGGAGTTTTGGGGTTCTGTTTTGGAGGTGGGTGACAGGTTTGGGGGACCTTGGGTCCTAATGGGAGATTATAATGAAGTGTTGGAGCAAAGGGAGAAAAGTGGAGGGCGTGTGGTAGGCTCTTCGTCTACTGAGGGCTTATATATTCTTTTTAGCCATGGTCTGGTTGACCTAAGATTTGTTGGACCTCCCTTTACTTGGTACAATGGAAGACACGGTTCCAGAAGAATTAAAGAGAGGTGGATAAGGGTTATGCAAATTCAGCCTAGACGGAGCTTTTTCCCCGTTCACTCTTGTCTCATTTACCTAGGACCTCGTCGGATCACTATCCTATTTTACACTCTACTCAGGGACGTATTTTTCAAGGGAGAAAACCTTTTAGGTTTGGAAGTATTTGGCTCAAGGAACCCACTAGTGGAGCGGTTATTCAACAAGCTTGGAATATTGGGTGTTGGGTTCACCGGCTTTTAAGTTGTGTCGAAGAATTAGTGCTACGAGGAAAGCATTACACAAGTGGAGTCTTGAAATTTTTGGATTTTTACCAAATCAAATCCGCAGTTACACCAGCAATTGAAAGATTTGGAGAATCTTCCCTCTTCTGATATTACTGAAGCTGCTCTGCATGATATCCGGTTTGAAATACAAAGGGCTATGAAAAAGGAGGAAGACTTGTGGTAAACTAAATCAAGAATCCAGTGGCTGACGACGATAGATTTAAATACTCGGTTCTTCCACCTGTCCACTATAATCCGTAGATGCAGAAATGAGATCAATCTTCTTCAGGACTCTTCTGGTGCATGGCATTCGGACCGAAATGAGGTAGGTAACCTCTTGGTCAATCACTTCAAGACTCTTTTGTAACATTCGGATGTGCAGCGTGGGAAGACTAAGGGATATGGCTGCTGTAAAGGTGTGAGCTTGCTGTTGGCGTGAAGGGATGGAGTTTTGGAGTTTGCTGTTGGTGTGGAAGGCAAAGAGCAAGAGAAGAGTTCGTGAGTTGGAGTTCGAGAATGTTCAGGAGAATTCACTTGTGTTCAGTAAATTGTGAGTGTCGGCTGGGCTAGTGGGCCAAGGTTGGGCTGGATTAGTCCATTAGTAATGGACTGCTTATGTTATTGCTTTGTTAGTTTTTTTAGTGGGCTGGGCCTACCTTAGCCCAATGTCATCAGATCTGGCCCTGTTTGGTCACCAGGGTAAAATCTATTTGGCTTGCATTTTCTCATTTCTGTCAAGAATCCTGTATTGTGTCTTGGAGAACGTGGAGGCTAGCTACCTCGAACTAAGCTGTAATTTCTTTCGAATGAAGTGATTCACCTACTCAAATTCATCTCTTACAAACTATTTCTCTATTACAATCAATTTGTTACAATTTGGTATCAGAGCCGTTCGATCCACCAATACCAAGGCAGTTCAATCCACCATGGCTGACGTTAAGAAGATTGCCCAGGCCTTGGAGGACTTGAAGAAGCAACAAGAGCTCCAACAAAAAACACAAGAGAGTCAGCAACAGATCCAACAAAATCAACAACAAATGTTGGAGAATATAACCAAACAGTTGGAGGTCCTTACCGTGGGGTTGCAATCGGTGGCACAATCAAGATGGAGAGGTTGGAGAGCCATCCTGAGGAGGAGGACCTATACAACAGCACAATCCAGAAAGGAGGAGTTCATATGCGATCGGTAAGGCTTGATTTTCCAAAATTTGATGGGGATGACCCCACCGGGTGGCTGTACCGCGCTAATCAGTTCTTCACATACAATCAAACATCACCCCACCATCGATTACTAATTGCATCTTTCCACATGGAGGGCAAGGCCCTGATTTGGTTCCAAGAAGTGGAGCAGTCTGGTACTATAATGAGTTGGGATGCCTTTGCTAAGGCTATGTTATTGAGATTTGGGACGAATACTTATGATGACCCAATGGAAAATATGATGAAACTAAGACAAACTACCACTGTAGAGGAGTATAAGGGGCAATTTGAAGCCCTAGCTAATAGATTGAAAGGGTTAGATGAGGGGGTATAAGCTGAGTTGTTTTTTGAGTGGATTAAGGGATGAGATTCGAGTAATGGTAAGAATGTTAAATTCGGGTAACATCCATTCAGCTTATGGATTAGCAAGGATGCAAGAGGAGAACCTGTTGGTGAGTAGGAGATCTTATAAACCTGCTGCACTAGGATTTTCAAATCCACATACACAATCAAATATGTCATCAGGGGGAATAGGGACTAAGCTGAAATTGACAGTGCAGAAAATCACTCCACAACAGATGAAAGAGAGGAGAGAAAAAGGTTTATGTTACAACCGTGATTCGAAATGGAACCCACTACACAAGTGTAGCAACATGAAGCTGTTTATGATAGAAGGCTGGGGAGGGAGTGGGTGAGTCGAATTTAGTGGAGGAAATGGTGGAGGAGCAGGAAAGTAATGAAACCTTGTTCGAAGAAGGAAATGAGGAGTTAGGGATATCCTTGCATGCAATTACAGGGTCTAATTCACCTAAAACTATGCGGACTGATGGGTAGGATCAATCAGCAAAGTTGTGTGGTTCTAATTGACAGTGGCAGCACCCATAATTTCCTTGATCCAGGAATTATGAGAGGTGCCAAACTCAAGATGGATACCGAGCAACACCTAGCTGTGACTGTAGCAAATGGTGAAAGGGTAAAGAGTGAAGGGAAGTGTAAGGGGGTGAAATTCAGATTACAAGGTAATGAATTTACAATGGATGCACATGTTCTGGTGCTTGGTGGTTGTGATATAGTGTTGGGAGTGCAATGGTTAAGTACCTTAGGCACTATTTCTTGGAATTTCAGTGAGTTAACTATGCGTTTCAGTCACTTGGATAGAGAAGTGGTGTTGAGAGGGTTGATGTCCACTCACTTAGTGCATGATTCATTACAATTCAAAATGCCTAAGGGAGAGAAACGTGGAATTATTTTGCAGTTAGTTGGTGGAGGAAGTGAAGTTGGAGGAGAATCAACATATGGGGAGTCCTTGGAAGGGTTATTACAACATTTTGCCCGAGTTTTTGAGGAACCAAAAGGGCTGCCTCCTACACGTTCTCATGACCATGCAATTATTCTTAAAGAAGGTGCCCAACCAGTGAGTGTAAGGCCCTATAGATATGCCTATTTTCAGAAAGATGAAATAGAAAAAATTGTGAAGGAGTTGCTGCAAACAGGGGTGGTGAGGCCATCACAAAGCCCATTTTCGTCCCCGGTGTTGTTAGTGCGCAAGGCGGATGGGAGTTGGAGGATGTGTGTGGATTATCGTGCTCTAAATAGTGCAACAGTCAAGGACAAGTTTCCTATACCGGTGATAGACGAGTTGTTGGATGAATTACATGGCGCTAAGCTGTTCTCCAAGCTGGATTTACGATCTGGTTACCACCAGATCCGTGTTAAAGCAGATGACATTCCAAAATTGCATTCAGGACTCACGAAGGACACTACGAATTTTAGTAATGCCTTTTGGGCTTACTAATGCTCCCTCAACATTTCAGGCCTTAATGAATGAGGTATTTAAACCCTATCTCAGAAAATTCATTCTAGTTTTTTTTTATGACATTTTGGTGTATAGTAAGGGGGAAGAAGAGCATTTACAGCATCTGGAAGTTACTCTATCAGTGCTACAGCAACATAACCTCTTTGCTAAGAGGTCCAAATGCCATTTTGCTTGCTCAGAAGTTGAATATTTAGGACATATAATTTCGGATCAAGGGGTGCGGCAGATCCCAAGAAGTTGTTGTCCATGGTTAGTTGGCCACAACTGAAGAATATCAAGTCCTTGAGGGGCTTTTTGGGGTTAACAGGGTATTACCGCAAGTTTATCATGGGTTATGGTTCTATTGCGGCACCCTTGACACAACTCTTGAAGAAGAATGGGTTCAAGTGGTCTGACATAGCCACTGAAGCATTTAATAAGCTTAAGGAAGCTGTTACCAACCCTCCAGTTTTAGCTCTACCGGATTTTACCAAGCCCTTTATCATTGAATGTGATGCTTCCGGGACGGGCATAGGGGCTGTTCTTATGCAGGATGGGAAACCATTGGCTTTCTTTAGCCAAGCTCTGAAGGGAAGGTTGTTGGCTATGTCTACTATGAAAAAGAATTATTAGCACTTGTCAGTGCTATCAAAAAATGGAGACCTTATCTATTAGGTCAAACTTTCAAGGTGAGAACTGATCAGCAGAGCCTTAAGCACCTGCTTGAGCAAAAAGTTGGCACTCCTCTCCAGCAAAAGTGGACTACCAAACTTTTGGGGTATGACTTTATGGTGGAATACAAGCAAGGAAGAGACAATAAAGTTGCTGATGCATTGTCTCGACAGTTTGAAGGGGAGCTAAAGGCAATTTCTTTCCCAATAGCTACGTGGATCAAAGATCTTAAGGCAGCTTATGCAGGAGACAGCCATATACAAGACCTTTTGATCCAGCTACAGAGGGGAAATTAGATCCTTTAAAATATACTTGATTAACGGGGTACTCCTATACAAGGGAAGGACTTACATAGGAGATTATCCACCCCTCAAGGATAGGATTTTGGCTATGACACATGACAGCCCGGTTGGGGGGCATGCCGGTTATGAAAAAACATATCAGCGGCTTAAAAGAGATTTTTATTGGAAGGGAATGAAGAGGGAGGTGCGTCAGTACATCAAACATTGTCGTGTGTGTCAACAAAATAAGCATGAGACAGTATTACCAGCTGGGTTATTACAACCCCTACCAATTCCAGACAAACCATGGCATGAAATTTCCATGGATTTCATTGATGGCCTTCCCCTTTCTAAGGGGTACAGCGTGATATTTGTGGTGGTGGACAACTTACGAAATATAGCCATTTCATGGCATTAACACACCCCTATACAGCTAAATCTGTGGCTCAATCATTCATCCAACAAGTCTTTAAATTACATGGTCTACCCAACACAATCATTTCAGACAGGGATCCAATATTCACAAGTAATTTCTGGAAAGAATTATTTCGCATGCAAGGAACTCAGTTACACTACAGTACAGCTTACCATCCTCAGACTGATGGACAAACAGAGGCAGTGAACAAGTGCATAGAGTGCTACCTACACTGTGTAATTGGTGATAAACCTAAAGAATGGGCCCAATGGTTACCTCTGGCCGAATGGAATTATAACACCAATCAACATTTTCTACCAAATTATCACCTTTCGAGGCTACCTATGGCTATTTACCACCTAAGTTACCTGTCTATGAGCCAAGGACGACCACTGTGGCAGCGGTTGATGCTGAGCTGCGAACCAGAGACCAGTTGCTGGTATTGCTCCGGGAAAACCTCCAAAAAGCACAAAATAGAATGAAAAAGTACGCTGATTTGAAGAGAATTGAAAGGGAATTCAAGGTTGGTGACCTGGTATACCTTAGACTTCAGCCTTATCGTCCAGATCTCTGTTCGCCAAAGACACAACATGAAGTTATCCCCTCAGTTTTATGGGCCTTTTCTGGTGGTCGACAGAGTGGGGGTTGTGGCTTATCGCTTGGATTTACCTCTGGGTGCTCAGATTCACCCTGTTTTTCACGTCTCCCAGTTGAAGAAGCACTTAGGGCACCACATACACCCCATTCCACAACTGCCTCCGGTGGATCCCACTGGTGCGATTCGCGCGGAGCCCATGGCAATTTTAGATAGAAGAAGCATCAAGCTTGGCAATCGGGCTGTTACCGAGCTCTTTGTTCACTGGCAAGGACAAACTTCTGATGATGCCACCTGGGAGAGATTTCAGCGGTTGGAAGTGGATTTTCCCCACCTTGTGGGCAAGGTGTTTTGAAGGGAAGGATATTGTAACATTCGGATGTGCAGCGTGGGAAGACTAAGGGATATGGCTGCTGTAAAGGTGTGAGCTTGCTGTTGGCGTGAAGGGATGGAGTTTTGGAGTTTGCTGTTGGCGTGGAAGGCAAAGAGCAAGAGAAGGTTCGTGAGTTGGAGTTCGAGAATGTTCAGGAGAATTCACTTGTGTTCAGTAAATTGTGAGTGTCGGCTGGGCTAGTGGGCCAAGGTTGGGCTGGATTAGTCCATTAGTAATGGACTGCTTATGTTATTGCTTTGTTAGTTTTTTAGTGGGCTGGGCCTACCTTAGCCCAATGTCATCAGATCTGGCCCTGTTTGGTCACCAGGGTAAAATTTGTTTGGCTTGTATTTTCTCATTTCTGTCAAGAATCCTGTATTGTGTCTAGAGAACGTGGAGGCTAGCTACCTCGAAACAAGCTGTATTTCTTTCTGAATGAAGTGATTCACCTACTCAAATTCATCTCTTACAAACTATTTCTCTATTACCATCAATTTGTTACATCTTTATTCCTCTACACGTTCGGACTTGACATGTGAGTTGAGTTCTCTCTTTGTATTGATGGTCTCAGCGGAGGATAACGTTTCTCTATGTAAGGTACTGGATATTCAGGAGATTGTTTTGGCTGTTAAATAACTGGGTGCTTTTAAGTCTCCAGGGCCTGATGGCATGACCCTAGATTTTATCAACACTATTGGCAGACAGTTGGACAGACGATAGTTGCTATGATCAGATGCTTTTTTAGGTTCTGACTTTTTACTCAAACAATTGAATCATACATATGTGGCTCTGATTCCCAAGCTCAAGCAACCCTACGAAAGTTGGAGCACTTTCGTTCTATTGCGTTTTGCAATGTTTGTAATAAGGTGATTTTAAAATTCTTGCCAATCGACTCAAACTTTTATTGCCTGAACCTAATCTCTTCTACGCAGTCAGCATTTTCCTAGGAGATTGATACAGGACAACTCTATTTCTGCTACTGAGGTGTTGCATTCTAAGAAGAAAAAAATGGGAAAAAAAGGTCTTATGGCTTTGAAGATAGATATGGCACAAGCCTATGATAGGCTTGAATGGTCTTTTTTGTTACATGTTTGCATTGTTTTGGCTTTAGTCCTGGTTGGATCCAATTAATCAGTCAGTGCATATCATCTGTGTCCTACTATGTCATACTCAATGGTAGTCTATTTGGCTGTATTATTCCTTCTCGAGGGTTGCGCCAGGGAGATCCCTTATGATGTGAACCTCGCTAAGAATAATGAGACCCAATAACGAAAGGAAACCCAAGATCGTTCTAGGACTGATTCGAATGGAAGACCTTACCTGTTGTTTATCAAAACAAGAACCTCGGTATAAGGAAGGTGCCACAAACGGTGATGGAAATTCCGTTTGATAAGTCAAGTTGAACGCCACGGGAAATCCCGATAAGTTCGAGTAGTTCTTCAAAGAACCAAAGAGAATAAATCCTCACAATTTTGATTAATCAATCTCCCCTGAATTACAAAGCAAAAGCTCCTATTTAAAGGGCTAAACATTACAAGGAAAATAACTCCTAACATGGAAACCTAATTAAACCAAAATAAGATAAGGAAATAATTCCTACACACTTAAAAACACACAAAGCAATTAAGGAAATAATGCCTTGCTTGCCTAACAAAAATGTGGACACCTAAAATAAAGAGCTAAATAAGGAAAAAGGTGCTGGACGTCCAAAAGAAGTGCAAGCCATAAAAAAGGAAGGATTTGGGCGCCTAGAATAGAAATCCTTCTAGAAGAGCCCCAAAAATATTTCTTTCCAACTTGAAGCTGATTTGGGCACCTAGAATAGAGATCCTTCTAGAACTTGAATCAAGGTGACCATTCTTTGTGGCCCACGTGGATCATGTTCAATGGGCTTCCACGAATTCGCTTGAGCCCATAACTCTTGAATAAGTCCGTTGAGTACATCTTGAACTTCTTTGCCCGTGCTCTCGTAACCGGCCCAATTGGTACTCGAACGAGATCCTTCGAAACGGTGCCTTGATCTCCATCATTCCCTCCTCTTGAAAAGGATTTGCCCTCAAATCATCACCTACATCAAAAGGACTCAAATCAGTAACATTAAAAGTGGCACTTACATTGTACTCACCAGGTAAATCGAGCTTGTAAGCATTGTCATTGATGCGCTCGAGGACTTGGAAAGGACCATCCCCTCTTGGGAGCAATTTGGAACGTCTTTTCGCTGGGAATCTTTCTTTTCTCATATGCAGCCAAACCCAATCTCCAGGTTCAAAAAGCATCTTGTGACGTCCCTTGTTGGCATTTTTTGCATACTGCTCCGTTCGTCGCTCAATGTTGAGTCTTGCTTTCTCATGAATCTGCTTCACAAAGTCAGCTTTCTTTTTGCCATCTAAATTTACATGCTCAGTCAAAGGCAAAGGAGACAAATCCAATGGGGTTATCGGATTAAACCCGTACACAATTTCAAATGGCGAAAATTGAGTAGCAGAATGAACAGCTCGGTTATAAGCAAACTCAACATGTGATAAACACCTCTTCCCATGTTTTGATATTCATTGCTCAATGATACCGACCGTCTCAATAATTGACAAGAAATGTTTCAAGGACTCATTCCTATAGAGTGACAAGTCAATTTGTGATGATCACAGAATCTACTTCACAAAGTAGCTTTCCTTTTGCCATCTAAATTTACATGCTCTGTCAAAGGCAAAGGAGATAAATCTAATGGGGTTAACGGATTAAACCCGTACACAATTTCAAATGGCGAAAATTGAGTAGCAGAATGAACAGCTCGGTTATAAGCAAACTCAACATGTGGTAAACACTCTTCCCATGTTTTGATATTCTTTCTAATGATCACCCTCAATAAAGTAGACAAAGTCCTATTGACAACTTCAGTTTGACCATCAGTTTGTGGATGAAAGTAGTGGAAAACAATAACTTAGTACCTAGCTTACACCACAAAGTCTTCCAAAAATAGCTCAAGAATTTAGCATCTCTATCCGAAACAATTGTCCTAGGCATGCCATGTAATCTCACAATCTCCCTAAAGAACAAGTCAGCAACATGCGAGGCATCATCCGTTTTGTGACATGGAATAAAATGTGCCATCTTAGAAAATCTATCCACAACCACAAAAATTGAATCTCTTCCAAGTTTAGTCCTAGGCAATCCTAACACAAAATCCATTGAAATATCAATCCAAGGCTCACTAGGAATGGGTAAAGGAGTATACAAACCGTGGGGCTGCACTTTGGATTTAGCTTGCCTACATGTGACACATCTACCACAAATTCTTTCAACATCTCGTTTCATGTGAGGCCAATAGAAGTGTTCCTGTAAAACAGCTAAGATTTTGGCAACTCCAAAATGTCCCATTAATCCTCCACCATGTGATTCTTGCACTAATAACTCCCTCAATGAACAATTGGGCACGCATAACTTATTCTCTCGAAATAAGAATCCATCAAGCCTAAAGAACTTACCACATGAGGTTTTCTCACAAGCCCTATATTCCTCACAAAATTCCCGGTCATCAGCGTATAGAGTTTTAATATGCTCAAAACCAAGCAATTTTGCACCAAGGGTTGCAAGTAATGCATACCTGCGAGAAAGTGCATAGGCAACTACATTCTCCTTACCTTGCTTATACCGAATGATGTATGGAAACGTCTCAATGAATTCTACCCATCGCGTATGCCTTTTGTTAAGCTTGTGTTGGCCCTTTCAAATGTTTCAAGGACTCATGAATCGGTATGAATCACGAACTCCTTAGGCCATAGGTAGTGCTGCCACGTTTTAAAGCCGAACCAATGCATGCTCCTTATCATAAGTTGATAGTTTAAGGCCCCGCTTAATTTCTTGCTCTTTAAGTACTTGATTGCCAATACCTGAAGCATTGGGAAAAATAGTCACCCCAAGTCGTCTCCCCAGAAATCTAACGTTCTTCTTGATCACTTCGGTAAGTGGTATGGCTATGCTACTAAAGTCCTTCATGAAGCGCTGGTAAAAACTAGCAAGTCCATGAAAACTACGAACATTACCTACACTCGTGGGACTCGGCCACTCTTTGATTGCACGTACCTTTTCTTCATCAACCTGTATACCTTGGGAACTAACAACAAATCCAAAAAATACAAGCTTATCGGCGTAAAAAAGTACACTTTTTCAGATTAGCAAACAATTTTTCTTTCCTAAGCACATCTAAAACAGATTTCAAATGTACTACATGATCGTCCACGTTTTTGCTATAAATGAGTATATCATCAAAGTAAACAACAACAAATCTACCTATAAATGCATGCAAAACATGGTTCATAAGTCTCATAAAGGTGCTCGGAGCATTAGTCAAACCAAAAGGCATAAACTAACCATTTGTACAAACCATATTTTGTTTTAAAGGCGGTTTTCCATTCATCTCCTTCTTTTATCCTAATTTGATGATAACCACTCTTTAAATCAATTTTAGAAAAACATGCAAGAACCATGCAGCTCATCTAACATATCATCTAAGCGAGGAATAGGATGACGATACTTTACCGTTATGTTGTTGATGGCTCGGCAATCAACGCACATTCTCCACGTCCCATCCTTCTTAGGTACAAGTAAGACCGGGACCGCACATGGGCTCATGCTCTCCTTCACGTGCCCTTTCTCTAAAAACTCACTTACTTGCCGTTGAAGTTCCTTTGTCTCCACGGGATTGCTCCTATAAGCTGGTCGGTTTGGAATTGTTGCACCGGGAACAAAATATTTGATGTTCAATCCCTCGGATTGGAGGTAACCCATGTGGTGTTTCCTCAGGGAAGACATCCTCATATTCCTACAAAAGAGAAACAATAGAACTAGGCAAAGCAAGGTCAAGTTCGTTAGTATTTAAAAATACCTCTTTGTACAAAAGTACAATCATCGGCTGATTTGAAAGCATCGCTCGCTTGATCTCACTCACTTTTGCATAGAAATTCTTTTGTTTTCTCTTTGATTTTGTCTCAATGACCAAACTTTAATCCTCTTTTTTTCTCTCATTTTTCTCGGTCTCTCTCTGATTTTCACTCTTTTTCTTTTGCTCACTCTCTTTCTTTTGATCACTCTCTTGCTGCAATCTCACTTGATCTTCATATACTTGCTGCGGTGTCACTTGATCTTCATATACTTGCTGCGGTGTCAATGGTACAAGAGTGATTGATCGTTGATTAAGTACAAAAGAGTACTTTGTTCGTAAAGCCATCATGCTTCACATGTATATCGAACTGCCATGGACGCCCTAGCAATAAGTGTCCCGCTTGCATCGGTACTACATCACACAACACTTCATCTTCGTATTTACCGATTCGAAATGCAACTAACACTTGCTTGTTCACCCTTATCTCACCACTATCATTTAGCCATTGCAACTTGTACGGCCTAGGGTGTTCAACATGGGCAATCCTAATTTCTCCACCATAATTGTGCTTGCAACATTAGTACAACTACCACCATCAATAATGACACTACATACCTTGTCTTTAACGTGGCACCTAGTGTGAAAGATGTTCTCCCGCTGTACTTCATCATCTCCTTTTGCTTGCAAGCTCAAAGCTCTCCTCGCCACCAATGTCAGTGCACAGGGGCTAAATATTCCTCCTCGACAACATCCTCCAATGGCGGCATATCGTCGGTGTCGAATCTTCATCGTATGGTCACAATTTCTCCATTGTCTTTAATACCATGACTTGCCTATTTGGGCATTGACTTGCTATGTGGCCCTACCCTGACATTTAAAACATTTAATATCACGATTCCTAGAGGTAGAAGCTTCGGTTTTACCTTGAGGAATGTAGCTAGTGGTCACGGGCTTGGGCTCGGGTTTGGACATTTGTGATTTGTCCAATGGCTTGGTATGACTCGGTTTCCAAGAATTAGAACTGGAGCTATGACCTGAACGTGTCCCACTCCCTCTCTTGAGTTGTTGCTCCACTTTGATAGCCATATGCACCATATCTTCCATCTCCACATAATGTTGCATCTCTACCTTGTCGTGGATCTCCCGTTTAATCCAAGTAGAAATCTAGCCATTGTAGCCTCTCGATCCTCCTCAACATTTGCACGGATCATGCAATCTCCATCTCCTTATAGTAATCTTCTACGCTTCGGCTACCTTGTCGAAGACCTTGTAGCTTTTTGTACAACTCTCGATAGTAGTAGCTTGGAACGAACTGCTTTCTCATCACTACTTTTCATCTCCTCCCATGTGTCTATTGGTCGTTCTCTATTCTGCCTCCTGTTTATCACAAGCTGATCCCACCATGTTATAGCATAGTCAGCAAATTCAATCACACCTTCTTTATCTCAGAGTAGTTGTAGCAATCAAACACGAACTCCATCTTCTTCTCCCACTCAAGATATGCTTCTGGATCAGATCTACCTTGAAAGGACAGAATCTTCATCTTAATACCACCCAAGTTGTTATCTTCCCGATTCCTAGCTTCTCTAACCCGCCCTCCTGTCTCCTATAGCCAACAACAAATCCCGATCCTCTTCTTCCTCAAAACCAGATCCATAAGGCTCTTCATCCTCAACTCTCGCCTCCCTCCGTGGAACTCTTTCCCGTCTTAGGAAATTGGGGCCGTTTTGTGGCTGCCTGTCAAGTGAATTCTCCATCCAATCTATCCGTTCGTGCACTTGCTCCATTTCAAACTTCATCATACGCCTCATCTCGCTCACCATGGCCTCCATAAACACATTCGAATCAGCTAGTGTCGTAGCATCGTCGGACACGCTCTTACCACTATTGTGAGACATGGTTGCTGCAAAAACAAAGTTAGAAAGGAAAAATAAAAGGACCTCACAATTCTCTCCCTTACGTGTTTACACTCAAGGATGTGGATCACTCTTCACTCGTGTTTCACTCAAAAAATGCACGACTTTTACCCTCTAATGTTCTCACCACTCTTGCCTTTTTCTACTCGGTAATTCTCTTATGGTTCTTTTGAAACTAAACAAACAACTCAAAGATCTCCAGCAACAATTCACCAAGAACTCATCAAGGAATTTCAGGTAAAGCAAGAAATATGGAAATTTTCAGATGAGAATTTAGAAGGAATATGGCAATTCGGAATTTTGGAAGCACAAAAATAGTGAAAATATTTCACGAGAAAAAAATATGCTTGCTTGGGGTGAGGTGATTTTCGGACTAACAGGAACCTCAATATATGGAAACAAACGAAATTTTTTTTGTCACACTTTTATACTCTTTTTTTTTTTCGAACTCCTTTCTTTCTTCTTCTTTTTTTTGGAGTCTCTTTCTCTTTTCCTTTGATGATCAGCAACTATCTTTTGAGAATATCATCAGATCTCGAAATAGCTTGGATATGTCAAACAGAACACACTTTTAGACATGAACTAGAATAACCAACGTTGGAATAAAAGAGGTAAAGAAATTTCGGCTAAGAAGAGTTAGGTGATGTGAACCGAATTTAAAAGGAAACAAAGAAACGAAATTTGAAAGATAGGCAAAGGATGTGAACGGCAAAAAAAAAAGAAACAAAGGAACGAAAAAATTTAAAGGATAGGCAAACCTGGACTAGAAACCGTGCTTTGATACCAAATGATGTGAACCTCGCCAAGAATAACAAGACCCAACAATGAAAGGGAACCCAAGATCGTTCTAGGACTGATTTGAATGGAAGACCTCGACCCGTTGTTTAGGAAAACAAGAACTTCGATATAAGGAAGACGCCACAAACGGTGATGGAAATTCGTTTGATAAGTCAAGTTGAACGCCACGGGAAATCCCAATAAGTTCGAGTAGTTCTTTAAAGAACCAAAGAGAATAAATCCTCACAATTTTGATTAATCAATCTCCCCCGAATTACAAAGCAAAAGCTCCTATTTAAAGGGCTAAACATTACAAGGAAAATAACCCTAACATGGAAACCTAATTAAACCCGAAATAAGATAAGGAAATAATTCCTACACGCCTAAAAACACACAAAGCAATTAAGGAAATAATGTCTTGCTTGCCTAACAAAAATGTGGACGCCTAAAATAAAGAGCTAAATAAGGAAAAAGGTGATGGATGTCCAAAAGAAGTGCAAGCCATAAAAAAGGAAGGATTTGGGCGCCTAGAATAGAGATCCTTCTAGAAGAGCCCCAAAAATATTTCTTTCCAACTTGAAGCTGATTTGGGCGCCTAGAATAGAGATCCTTCTAGAACTTGAATCAAGGTGACCATTCTTTGTGGCCACGTGGATCATGTTCAATGGGCTTCCACGAATTCGCTTGAGCCCATAACTCTTGAATAAGTCCGTTAAGTACATCTTGAACTTCTTTGCCCATGCTCTCGTAACCGGCCCAATTGGTACTTGAACGAGATCTTTCGAAACGGTGCCTTAATCTCCATCATTCCTTATCCCCATTCTTATTTATTTTGGCATCTGAGGCCTTGTCTCACTTGTTTCTCAAGGAAGAGCGATTGAGGATTATTCGTGGTATTCAGGCCGCTAAACAAGCTCCTTTTATCTCCCATTTGTTATTTGCAGACGATTTAGTTGTCTTTTGTACAACGAATGTGTGTGAAGCAAGGACAGTGGATTCTCTATATTTTTCAGTCCTAATACACTTCCTGAAGTGTTAGCAGCTGTTACAAACATTTTACACCTGAAAAGAATGAAGAAGGATAGTAAGTATTTGGGTCTTCCTATTTTTTGGGGTAAGGCTAAAGCAAAGCACTTTGCTGAGATTAAAGACCGGATTCAGTCGAAAGTTTTAGGGTGGAAGAGTAAAGTTCTGTCTCAGTCGGGGAGAACTGTTCTTATTCAGTCTGTGGCAACCTCCCTGCCTCAATTTTGTATGCAGTCTCTTTACTTTCCATCCGGCTGGTGTTCTAAAGTTGATAAGATTTTTAAAGACTTCTGGTGGGGACTGTTGGCGTGAGTCACTAGAATGGCAAGTTATGGAAATCTTAGCTGTAGAAATCCTTTCACTCAAGGGTAGAAATTCTTTTATTCAAGGGGTCAAAGAAATCTCATGATTATGGCCGTAGATATTGTACATGCAGAGAATAGCCTTTAAAATTACCTCCTTGTATCTAGATAATCATGTAATCAGTTCTGAAAATATATATGAAAACATCTATTTGACATGGCATCAGAGCATGATCTTGGGTTCCTTGTGTCTTAATCATGAAGGGATCCAGAGCATCCATGGTAGACTCCACTGTCTCTACCGAATCCATCCTTGATAATCTGACAACGAAAATGACAGAGGTCTTGACACGAGCCCAGCCCTCGCCACCATCGCCCATCACCGATTCCCCGACAGTTTCGATAAGCATTAAGTTGGATGGTTCCAACTATGTGTTATGGTCCCAGGTTGTTGAGATGTATATCTCAGGCAAAGACAAACTAGGATATATCAATGGAGACTCTCCTCAGCCTCCAGAAACAGACCCATCATTTCGCAAATGGGGAATTGAGAACGCCATGATGAAAGGGTGGTTGATCAACTCAATGGACTACTCCTTGGTCATGAACTTCATTCGCTTCCCAATGGCTAAACAAGTATGGGATGCTACTGCTACAACATACTTTGATGGATCTGACACCTCTCAGGTATATGATCTCAGGCTGTCGTGTATCCCGAATGAGACAAGCAGGCAGATCTATTGAGAACTACTATAATGATCTACAGGGTTTGTGGCGAGAAATTGATTTCTGTCGCCCTAATCCAATGGAATGTGCAACTAACATACAAAAATACAACTCAATCCTACAGGAGGATAGGGTCTACACGTTTCTGGATGGACTAGATGATCGACTAGATAATATTCGAAGCAATGCTTTACAGTTGAAGCCTTTCCCTAAAATTGAGCAGGCATATGCTCATGTTCGAAGGGAGGATGTTCAACAATCTATTATGGCATCAGGAGCAGAAGCTGCAGCCAGTGGTGCTGTCATGGCCACCAAAGGTATGAAATCTGGTCAGTCACCAACATTGGTAAAATCTAGGTCATCTTCAAAACCCAGGGGTCAATCTGATGGAAGTAAGTGTACTCACTGTGTAAGTACAAAACATACACGTGATACATGTTTTAAACTACATGGATACCCAGACTGGTGGCAGGAATACCAAGCCTGAAAGAAACGAGATCCATTTGCACCCGAAGGAGGCCCGGGTAGAGCAGCAGTGGTCATTGCCGAGTCTCAGTTGTCTCTTGTTCCCTCAGCAAAACCTTCCACGTCAGTCACAGATTGAGGTAACTGTGGTCAAGGTTTTTGTAGCATTAAGTCTTGGGGTTATGGTGCCTGGATTATTGACTCCGGGGCTATGGATCACATGACATTTGATCCCAATGACTTCTCCCATACGACTCAACCAAGAAGGACATCCATTGCCAATGCCAATAGGGTTACATACCCAATTACAGGGGCTGGAACCGTGCCTCTATCACCCTCTCTCTCCTTATCTCACACTCTACTTGTCCCATCTCTCTCAAATAAGTTGATGTTTGTGAGTCAGGTTACTGAAGAGATCAATTGTGTAGTACTGATATACTCTACTTTCTATCTTCTTCAGGATATTCTTAGCAAAGAGATTATTGCGCGTGGTACTAAGAGAGGAGGACTGTGTTACTTGGATGACTTCAACCTGGGAATGGCAAATCACATGCACCATCAAGTCAGTAGCAAGGAGAGACAGATTTGGCTATGGCATCGGCACTTGGGGCAGCCATCATTTGGTTATCTCTAGCATCTATTTCCAGATTTATTTTCAAATTTGCAAAAGGTAGACTTTAAGTGTGATACATGTATTATGGCCAAGAGCCATAGAGTTTCTTATCCCATTAGCTCGAATAAAAGTAAAATTCCATTTTCCCTAATACATTTTGATGTGTGCGGGCCCTCCCCGATAACTACTTCATCTGGTCATCATTGGTTTGTGATTTTTGTTGATGATTCCACTCGAATGACATGGCTCTACCCACTGAAAACCAAAGATGAGGTTTTCTCGGTTTTTCAAGCATTTCATGTAATGATTCAGACTCAATTCTCGTCGAAGATTCAAATCCTTCGTTCTGATAATGGTGGGGAATTCATCAATCACAAATTTCAAGCGTATTTCCAATAACATGGTCTCCTCCACGAGACATCTTGCTCTCAGACACCGCAACAAAATGGTGTTGCTGAGAGAAAAAATTGGCACATTTTAGAAACTGCTCGTGCTTTACTCCTTGGAGCACAGGTGCCGAGTTTCCATTGAGGGGATGCTATAGCTACTGCAGTTTATTTAATATATCGTATGCCTTCAAAAGTTTTACACTTTAAAACTCCTCTACAACTCCTCTCTACTCATGTTGCCTTACCTTCTATATTGATGCTACCTCATAGAATTTTTGGATGTGTTGTCTTTGTCCATCTCCACAAGAATCAACGTAACAAGCTGAATCCATGTGTAGTTCGATGCTTGTTTTTAGGATATGGATCACATAAAAAAGGCTATCGGTGCTATGATCCCACTACCCGTCGTCTCTATATCACTTTGGATGTTACATTCCTTGAGTCTGACACCTTTTATCCATCACTGGTATCCAATTCTTCTCTTCAGGGGGAGACTCATATTGAAGAACAAAATTGGATGATGGCTCTTGGAGGTGAGAATGGAACTGAAAATATAGAAAGTGAACTGCAAGATGCAGCACCAGACAATGAACCTGTAGGTTTGGCATTGCAAGATGCAGTACCAGACAATGAACATGCAGAAAATGAAGAACCTAAAAATACAGAACCCCCTCTAGTACCCAAAGACTTTCCTCTTGGTAATATTCCTAAGGTAAGTACTCACACTACACATTTACATACTAATTCTTCTATTGGTTATGTCTTGCCTTTTAGATACAATCGTGGAAAACCACTGAATAGATACTCACCAGATGAGGAAGAAAGAAGGCCCAAGTATCCAATTGCAAATTACGTGTCTACTCAAAGTCTATCCAAGCCTCTTAATACTTTTACCCAAACATTATCCTCCTGCCATATTCCCAGTAGTGTTGAAGAGGCTTTATCCGATCCAAAGTGGGCACAAGCGATACCAGAAGAACTGGAGGCTTTGCAGAAAAATAACACCTGGAAGTTGGTCTCACTACCAGAAAGGAAGAAGACAGTGGGATGCAAATGGGTGTTCTCTATAAAATACAAGGCTGATGGGTCCATCAATTGATACAAGGCGAGACTTGTGGCAAAGGGTTTTACTCAGACGTATGGCATAGATGAATTGGAAACTTTCTCACTAGTAGCCAAACTTAATACTGTTAGAGTTTTATTGTCTCTTGCAGCAAATTTGGATTGGCCACTACACTAGCTAGATGTGAAGAACACCTTTCTTCATGGTGACCTTGACGAGGAAGTATACATGGACCTTCCACCAAGATATACGAGATCTTCCGAGACCAAGATTGTATGTAAATTGGAGCGGGCATTGTATGGGTTGAAACAATCACCCCGGGCATTGTTTGGGCATTTTAGTGCGGCTATGAGAAAGTATGGTTATCACTAAAGCAATTTTGTCCGTACATTATTCCTAAAACACCAACAAGACAAGGTGACAGCCCTAATAGTCTACGTAGATGACATGATAATTACGGGGGATGATGCAGAGGAGATCTCTAGGTTGCAAGGGCAATTGTCTACTAAATTTAAAATAAAGAACCTGAGAGGGCTTAAGTATTTTCTAGGAATAGAGGTGGCAAGGTCACGAAAAGGCATATTTCTCTCCCAATGAAAATATGTACTAGATTTATTGTCAAAAGTGGGACTATTGGAGCGCAAACCTGTGGATACGCCAATTGTCTAGAATCATAGGCTTGGAGAATATTCAGACCAGGTACCAGTTGATAAAGGAAGGTACCAAAGACTAGTGGGTAAGCTCATCTACCTCTCTCATACATGCCCAGATATTGCATATGCCAAAAGTGTAGTAAGCCAATTTATGCATTGTCCTAGTGAGGACCACATGGGTGTAGTAATTCGAATCCTCCGCTATCTAAAGTCATCACCAACAAAAGGGTTGATGTTCTCCAGGAATGACCATCTGAATATTGAAGGGTACACAAATGTGGATTGGACAGGGAATGTCTTGGATAGAAAATCTACTTCTGGCTACTTTACATTCGTGGGAGGCAACTTAGTTACATGGAGGAGTAAGAAGCAAAAGGTAGTAGCTTTGTCCAGCACTGAAGCTGAGTTCCGAGGTATGGCTAAAGGACTCTGTGAGCTCCTTTGGCTTAGAAAATTGCTAACTGAAATTGGTTTTGCTTCTAGCTCTCCAATGAATCTGTTCTATGATAACAAGGCTGCAATTGACATATCCCATAACTCGGTCCAACATGATCACACCAAGCATGTAGAGGTGGATCGACATTTCATCAAACAGAACCTGGAGGAAGAGATCATTAAGTTTCCATTTGTTAAGTTAGAAGACCAGCTGGCAGACATACTTACAAAGGCAGTTTCAAGTAAAAACTTCTATGACTCACTCAACAAGTTGGGCATTAGAGATATTTACGCACCAACTTGAGGGGAGTGTTGGTGTGAGTTACTAGAATGGCAAGTTATGGAAATCTTAGCTGTAGAAATCCCTGCACTCAAGGGTAGAAATTCCTTTATTCAAGGGTCAAAGAAATCCCATGATTATAGCCGTAGATATTGTACATGCAGAGAATAGCCTCTAAAATTACCTCCTTGTATCTATATAATCATGTAATCAGTTCTGAAAATATATATGAAAACATCTGTTTGACATGGACATTCGGTGCATAAGTCTCGAAATTATACTCCTTAGGCTTGGCATGCCATATGCCAGCCTAAACTTGCTGGAGGATTGGGAATCAGACACATGAAACAAATTAACCGAGCTTTTCTACAAAAAAATGGGTTGGCTAATACTCAGTAATCCAGATCTTCTTTGGGTGAAAATTTTGAAGGCAAAATATTTTCCACAGACTTACGTTCTTCTTGCAACTACTAAGCAAGGCGCTTCCTTAGTCTGGCAAGGAATTACCAAGGTAATGGATGACCTTAGAACTCATATATGTTATTTACCAAGGAATGGTTCGCTACTAGTATTAGACAAGATCCATGGCTACCTCATTCTCCTGGTTTTTCACCTTCGTGGTTTCCTAGTTGTGACCAAACTTGTCCACATCATTGGGTATGTGATTTAACAGATATGTAGACTGGTGAGTGGGATACTGCTTTTTTATGTTCTATTTGTTCGGAAGATTCTGTGAATCAAATCTTAGAGCTGCCTCCTCCTGATCGACTTCAAACAGATTCTTTGTTGTGGACGCCTGATCCACATGGGAAGTTTTCGATTAAGGGAGCAGTGGGGTTGGCTCAAGAAAGAAGACATCCTTCTCGGATGATTTTGGAGGAACAGGACTGGGCTTCCTTGTGAAAGATTGCAGCTGAAGCTATTCCAGTTCGGGTGCCTCCATTCCATATGGTTGAGGCTGATTCTAATCTAAAGTTGCTTTGTGTTTGCTGCGGACAACATCCCGAGACTATCTTACATATTTTTCATGATTGCACTGTTGCCTGGCTTCTATGAACTTACTCTCCTTAGTCGTTGGATATTTCCAGAATTTCGGTCTCTACTCCTGCGGAATGGATCCATGTTCTCCTCAATGCAGAGTCTCTCCTTGGTATCCGGTCTCGTTCCTTTCATTCCTTTATTATGAATGTTGTTTTGATCATGGATGTTCTATAGTATTCTCGTAACAAGGCTATTCATGAGAACAAATCTATTAATGTTTCGAACAAGCAGCGATTCCCTCACTATGAGATTTGCTGAGTCCTTGACTGCTTGGTTGGTGAAGGATTCCACATCTGCTTTATGTTGGGTTCCTCCGGGACCTACCAATTGAAGATCACTTTTGACGTGACTATACGTCGAATAGAATCATACATAGTCGTCTCTTGTCGAGACTCTTCCCACTCTCTTTGTACGGCGTACATGGAGCAAGTGTTAGGACCTTGGTCAAGGAATCCAAAACAAGCACCAATTTCTCCCGTACCCAATCTACTCCAATACCACAACGATCCTCCTAACCAATGTTAAGCAACTCACAAGCGTAATAGATAGGACCTAACACACAAATAGAGAACACTCGAGATATTATTACGAAGAACGAAGAATGTGGTAAAGGGTTAATTAGCCCAAGAACACAAGAACAATCCCGATAAGGGTTAATTAGCCCAAGAACGGGTACCCAAACTAGGTTATTAGAATGAATCCCAAGTGACAAGGTTATTAGCCTTGACACCGACTTAGCATATACGTGCCTATGCTCGGCCAAAACACTCCAAAAGCACTCAGGCTCTCCAAGACTCTACTATTCTCGATATTCTGAATGCCAACACTAATGCACCTAAGGGTGTTTATATAGACATCCTTAGGTGCTTACAAACCCTAATGGAATCAAATCAAATCACCGATCTTTAGGAATCAATCCCGTCGATCAAGTAGATTTGATATAACATGCCTAATAAACCGAACTCAAAAAGGAAAGATAATATTCTAGACTTTCGGAGAAACGTCCAAATCTAGAAGATACGATTCATCATATCACTACAAGAAAGGAAACCAATCGCTGAAGATATTTTCATAAAAAGCGTGGTCGCGCTGCCGCTACGCTCTGAGCTGGTCGTGATCTGTCTGCGACTGGTTGGTTGGCATGCCGGTCATAAGTATCGCTAGGCTCCTAGTTGGTCAGCACGCCTAAGCTGTCCTAGTCAATCAGCATGCTTTGGCGGCCCTGGTTGGTCAGTCTGCCTGGGCGGCCCTGGTCGGTCAGTCTTTCTGGCCGGCCCTGATCGATCAGCCGGCTTTGGCTGTCCTGTTCGGTTGGCTTGTCCTGATCGGTCGGCAATATTTCTGTTGCGCGCTCGGGGCATGTTGATAGGAACCCCGATCTAGGGCTCCAAAACAAGCACCAATTCCCCCACGTACCCGATCTACTCCAATAACACAACGATCCTCCCGACCAATGATAAGTAACACACGAGCGTAATATATAGGATCTAACACACAAGAATGACAAATACCTCACTGATTATGATAAAAGAAAACGTGGTCTAAGGATTATTAGTCCTTCGAACCACAAGAAACAAGACAATCCCGATCAAGGGTTAATTAGCCCAAGAACGGGTACCCAAACTAGGTTATTAGCCTAGAATGAATCCAAACGACAAGATTCTTAGCCTTGACACCGACTTAGCATATATGTGCCTATGCTCGGCCAAAACACTCCTTGAAAGCACTCAGGCTCTCTAAGACTCGACTATTCTCGATATTCTCTCTCGATCCCCCACACTAATGTACCTAAAGGTGTTTATATAGACATCCTTAGGTGCTTACAAACCCTAATGAACACAAATCAAATCTAAATCAAATCATCGATCTTTAGGAGTCAATCCCGTCGATCAAGTAGATTTGATATAACATGCCTAATAAACCGAACACAAAAAGGAAAGATAATATTCTAGACTTTCGGAGAATTGCCCGAATCTAGAAGATACGATTCTCGGACTTCGCAAGATATGTCCCGCCTTTGTTCCAGCTGAAATGTAAACGCCCGAGCTGCAAGTGTAGATGCCGAGGTGCAAGTACTTATTCTTTACTTGCCCGGATGACATGGAGTGATCGGTCGGCATGATTGGGCTGCCCTAGTCAATGAGTCTGCCTAGGCTGCCCTAGTCAATCAGTCTGCCTGGGCAGTCCTGGTCAGTTAGCCTGCTTTGGCTGCCCTGGTCGGTCAGCCTTCTTGGCCAGCCCCGATCGAACAGGCAGCTTTGGCTGCCCTGATCAGTTTGTCTTCCTGGCCGGCCCTGATCAGTCCGCCCTGTTTCTGTTTCGGCTGTGTGCTCTCGGGGCGTGTCAAGAGCGCATCGGTCGGTCACTGGCACCGCCTCTTGCCCCTCATCTTCCCACTCCTGGTCAATCCTCCTTCTATGAAGAGCACCCTTGACCCCAAGGGTAACCTCTGAAACTCTAGAGGCCTTGCCATCATAGTCCTCCCAAACCATCTCCTCTTTAGGTAGCCCACCCATGCTCCAAGTAACCAACCTACTACCTAAGGTGAACTCCATACTCCTCCTACCATAATCAAGTATGATCTGGCCAATGTCTTTTAACCAAGCATCACCTAAAACCACATCCAACTCATCCAAGGAAAGTACATATAGATCAACAACAACATATATACCTTGGACATCAATGGAAACCGTCTTCACTATCTTCTCGCATCTCATCTTCACACCGTTGGCAAGCTTCACCTCAATTGCCTTTATCTCCTCTCCATGCAAGCCCACCTTAGTAACAAGGTAGGTGTTGATGAAGTTGTGGGTAGACCCACTATCCACCAACAAGGTGACATTATGCTCGCCCATCGAAGCCATGAATGTCATGGTCAAGGATGTCCCAATGTCGGTCACGGCATTAAAACTCAACTCACTATCACTTGAGTGCTCCGCATATCCTTGCTTCTCACTTGACTTCTGCTCTCCCACATCAATCAAGCACATGATCTTGGCCTTGTTGCATTGATGGTTAGGACTCCACTTCTCTCCACACTTGAAACATAAGTGTTCTTGATGCACTCCTCCAACTCTTCTCGGCTCAGCTTCTTCACTTCATTCTTCTTCTTCCTCGGCTCTTCAACCACTTCTTTTCCCTTCAAAAGCCTCTCGGATTGCAAGGGTTCGGCTTCCTTGCTACCTGCTTCCTCCTCGACATGTGTCTTCTCAAACCGGTGGCCAGCTTCAAGGATCTCGGCCATCCTCATAGCTTCTTGCAACCTAGTGGGCTGCTTCAACTTTAGCTCCTTAGATATCCACGGCTTCAACCCATCTACAAAGGCACTAATGAGTGCCTCTTCGGACCAACCCCTCACCAAAGTTTGGAGTTGTCTAAACTCCTCCACATACGTATGCACCTTGCCTTGCTTGAGTTTGGCTGGTTGGCCATGATGGTTGATAATGGGTGAGGGCCCGAACTGCATAAGCAGCTCGCTCTCGAATGCAGTCCACCCGAGCCTTCTTCGTTCCTTCTCATATTGGGCCCGAATCCATTTCTACCATTTGCTTGCCTTCCCATCCTGGAAGAAGCATGCGGTGGCTACTCTCTTCGCCCTTGGGACTTCATAGACATGAAAATAGTGGTCGGCCTTATCGAGCCACTCATACGGGTCACCACCATTGAACTTAGGAAAGTCAATATTTGGTCTCCTTGGTCCTCGGTTGTTAAACCAATTATCATCCTCCTCATAGTCCCTTCCACGTAAATGTGGCCTTCTAGGTCCCTGATGCTTAACCCGATTCCCTTCCTCTTCATCATAATAGTTGTGGCCTCTCGATGGTATCTCATGTCTTCTAACATCTCAGCCATAGGGCATCTCTTTCCTGTACCGACTCCCTCCAAATCCTTCCTTCATTCTTGCAGGATCATCCGCGTCATGGTTGAATTCTCCTCACGCAGCCACCTCTCGACCACCTCCCGCTCGTTCTCCACACGTCCAGCCAATCTAAGGCGTTGCAGAGGTCTAGGCTCTCCTCAGGTGGACTCAGAAACTTGAGTTTCTCTTCATCCTCAAGATGAACATCTTCTTCCTATTCTCTTCTATCCTTGCGGTGGGTACATGGTTGCCTCCTCTTGGCTCTCCACCAAGACTTGCCAATACTACTTGTAAGTCTTGCCGCATCCCTTCTACTGCTCTCCTATTCTCTTCAGCTGCCTTGCTAACCGTGTCTATAGCGCCTTGCATGTGAGCTATGGTGGTGGTGGTCTCTTCCATCTTGTCTTTCATCCAAAGAGAGGATGACTCCAAAGCTTCAAAACGATCTCGGTTGGATGGCAACGTATTTGATCCAGCCTCTATTGGAATATGGCTGCAACAACTCGTCCGACCTTAGGTTCTCTCTTAAAAGAAGATCGAACCCCTCCTCAAGTAAAATACTCGTGTTTTCCTGGCCGGCCCTGATCGATCAGCCGGCTTTGGCTGTCCTGTTCGGTCGGCCTGTCCTGATCGATCGACAATGTTTTTGTTGCGCGCTCAAGGCGTGTTGTTAGGAACCCCGGTCTAAGGCTCTAAAACAAGCACCAATTCCCCCACATACCCGATCTACTCCAACAACACAACGATCCTCCCGACCAATGATAAGTAACACACGAGCGTAATATATAGGATCTAACACACAAGAATGACAAATACCTCACTGTTATGATAAAAGAAAACGTGGTCTAAGGATTATTAGTCCTTCGAGCCACAAGAAACAAAATAATCCCGATCAAGGGTTAATTAGCCCAAGAATGGGTACCCAAACTAGGTTATCAGCCTAGAATGAATCCCAAGCGACAAGGTTATTAGCCTTGACACCGATTTAGCATATATGTGCCTATGTTTGGCCAAAACACTCCCTGAAAGCACTCAGGCTCTCTAAAACTCGACTATTCTCGATATTCTCTCTGGATCCCCCACACTAATGCACCTAAGGGTATTTATATAGACATCCTTAGGTGCTTACAAACCCTAATGAACACAAATCAAATCTAAATCAAATCACTGATCTTTAGGAGTCAATCTCGTCGATCAAGTAGATTTGATATAACATGCCTAATAAACCGAACACAAAAAGGAAAGATAATATTCTAGACTTTCGGAGAAATGCCTGAATCTAGAAGATACGATTCCTGGACTTCGTCAAATATATCCCGCCTTTGTTCTAGCCGAAATGTAAACACCCAAGCTACAAGTGTAGACGCCGAGGTGCAAGGTGCAAGTACTTATTCTTTACTTTCCCGGATGACATGGAGTGATCGGTCGGCATGATTGGGTTGCCCTGGTCGGTCAGTCTGCCTGGGCGGTCCTGGTCAGTCAGCCTGCTTTAGCTGCTCTAGTCAGTCAGCCTTCCTAGCCGGCCCCGATCGAACAGCGGCTTTGGCTGTCCTGGTCAGTCGGTCTTCCTGGCCGGCCCTCTTTCTGTTTCGGGCCATGCTCGCTTGGGGCGTGTCAGGAGCGTACTGGTCAGTCACTGGCGCCGCCTCTTGCCCCTCATCTTCCCACTCGTGGTAGTCCAGGTTGTGGTCTTTACTGGGGATCCTGTCACGTGTGTTAGGGGCGCACTGGTCGGTCACTGGCGCTGCCTCTTGCCCCTCATCTTCCCACTCGTGGTAGTCCAGGCCGTGGTCTTTACTAGGGATCCTGTCAGCAAGTCTGAGCTATGGACCCTCTTCTTGGTGAAGCAATGACAGCTACTCGAGCTGTGAAATTGGCACAATCTCATCAATGGCAGATGGTCATCTTTGAAACTGATTTGAAGTTATTGTGGGAAGATATTTCGGATGTTAACAGACATCCTTGCTGGAATATAGCTGATATCGTTGTTTCTCTTCCCTTGGCTTTCAAGGCGCAATAAGCATGGTCGATCCATTGGGTACCTCGCAAGCTTAACCAGCAGGCTCATCTTCTAGCTCAATGGGTTGCTCGTTTCCATCTTTCTGGCTTTTTCAATTCTAGTTGTATTCCTTTGTCTATTATGTTTTGTGACTTTGAGACTTTGTTGGTTTGAGGTTGTGCGTTTTTTAGAAAAAGTATTCAACTGAACGTGTCCCCATCTGTAACCCGTTTGGGACTGGGAAGTCCAGCAAAACTTAGAAATTTATTTCATGGAGGCGAAGGTTTTTTTTATATGCAAATTATGAACATTACACGCTATCACCTTCTAAAGGGGAAGACAAATACCAACTGAGAATATCTCTAGATAAAAAGTAACCTTGATGACAACGGGAAGAAGCCCATCGCACTACATTATGTGCTACATAATTCGGATGCCTAAAGACATGTAAAGCCTTCCATTTTTTATCTTAATACATTATGTGTTGTGCCTGTTGCTATGTTTCTATAAGTAGAACTAAGCTTAATTATATTCCTAACTATATATATAATAGAATTACATGTAGAAAGTTAAAGATCAATCCAAGGCTACAGAAATACTCTAAGCATGCATACATACTCCTTTAGCACAGAAAAAGGTATCCAGGGGAGCCTAGCTCCTCAATTACCAGTTTTCTTTCACAAAACTTCCAAGATTCCTAAGCCGGCACCCAGCAAGATGAAGCACACACAATTCGGCCCTTCCATCCCTGAAGCAACCAGTGCTTGTCTTCATCAAGCACAAAATCTTTGTGGTACAATTCCTTCACCCCAGACTTGAATGCGTTCACGAGTTGTTGGTCCAATGGCAGCCCCCTGAAACCAGCCCTGAGAGTCCGGACTTGCCACTGCTTGTACGTCTCTGGCCTCTCAACCCTCTCTAAGCCCTCGCAAGCTATGACATTCATAGCGTCCCTTCCATAGAACTCTCTCTCAAACATCAATCTCTCTAACTGGTGTTCATCGGACACTGTAACGTCAAATATGTCATACAACGCAGAGTAGTGGTAGAGTGCCTCTCGGAACCGGGTGACAAAGAAGGGGGCATTATAGGCTCCATTAACAATAGAATGGACAAAAATGTCGGGATTCATCCTCCTAATTAAGTTCAAAACTTCATCCCGTGGACTGGTCTCTTGAACTGTCTCATCACGTAGATTCTTAAATCGAAGCATACAGTTCACAGCAAGGAAGTCATTCCTATGAATCCTCAGATCCTCCATTTGGATGGTTTCCCAGTTCTGTGAGACTATGGCATGGTACTCGAAAGGAACATTGTACCGCTCGCAATACTGTGCCAAGCGACGACCCGTTTCGTCAATGCTCTGTGTTGGACGGAATCCAGGTCGGGGAAGCTCTATCCCTGTAATTCTTAGCTTGGGAGGTCCACCAGGTCTTTTAGAGAGTTTCTCGATCAGACTTGGCCACTGGAAACCGTACTGGATACCGAAGTCTACAACATGTAAGACTTGTGGCCTTCTCTGCCAATTTATTAATCATTTTGACAGCGAAAAATAGGGTGATCCTCTTGAAAGGGCAAGATGAAAGATGAAGTTTGTAAGCTCTCAGTTTTCAGAAGCTGAGTTCTTTTTGGAAGCTAAGGAAGTATAGAAAAGTTGAGTTCCCGTGCCAGTGCCAGCCAAGCGTGCCTCAAGGCCATTAGCGAAGAAATGGGCCAACCTCTGAGACCCATCACCGAAAGGGGAAGAGTGCTGCCTAATCTGCTTCAGTAATTCATTAGAGGTCGACTGTCACATGCTGAGACAGATTGTGCACATAGAACCAGCAGAGTATTCAAATCAACGGTATCCTTCTTCTTGCCCTGTTTTTTACCTCGACTCTTCCCACCATTAGCTCCTTGTGGCTGCCCATTTGCCTGCGCGGCCTTGCTTGCTTTATTCTTCATGTATGAAGTGTTACTACACAGCGCAGAAAGTGCATCCTCAAACATCTCCGACAATTCGATCTCATCCGATTCCGACTGAACCGCGGACTGCTTATTACTCCTCCCTTCCTCTCTATCAATATCCTCCCTCTCGCGATTCTTCCTGCCCCTCGACCCATTGGAAGAATTCTCCCTCTCGCCCTTCTCCGCACTATCATCCTGCCCCTTACACTCTTGTAACGCCATGTTTTTCTCCAAATCCATGACTAATTGACTACCCCTGGGAAGGAACCTTCTAGCTTCCTCTGACCCTCTCCTAAATTGCATTAAAGTTTCACTATCCTTAAAAATGTTCTGAGCTAAAAGCTCTATCCCACCACCCATATAATTGGGCACACCGTTCGACGGATTGGCCAAGAACTTTGATCCACCATCGGACTCCAAATTGAGCTGGAACATAGAGTCACCTGAAAGCTTAGATTGTGGAAAAGAGGACTTGCTGTCCTCAACATCACCCATCCACAGAGGATCGCTGCTAGTGCTAGTGCTGGCGCTGTTAGAAGTAGTACCAGTACCATTGTTACCACTACTTCCAGAAAAAACATCCTCAGGGCTCTCGACGTTCCCGTTGTTATAAGGTGGCGGTTGGTATTGATTTGGAGATGGAGGGTATTTCTGACCAAGAGCATCATAGAACGATTTCTCTGTGACTTGCAGACCCAAAGGATCAAAGAACATGCAGGGCTTGTCCTCTAGGTTCTCTTCCATAAGTATTTGGCTCATGAACTTAATAACCGTTTCCGAGAACTCACTGTCGTCCGAGGACGAGTGTCCTCCCGGACTCGCATTCATAGATGGTGGGTTCAAGCCATCAGCAGCAACGGACAGAGCATCTGGTTCTGCTTCGGAGCCAACGGCGATAGGAGGAGAAAAATTACTGGGGTACTGATCAGGTGGAAGAAATGGAGTTTCGAAAAAGTTCAGGTCTGGGGAAGGTATATTGAACTGGTACTCGTTTAGAAGATCTGGATACTGATTGTAATTAGGTGAGGTGGGACGGCCATCGACGATGATATCGTCTATGATATTGGGCAATCCAGCAAAGCTTGGATCCATAACTACTTACCGAGTCAAACCATAAAGCCTTACAGAATCATAGACGCATGGAGAAAAAGAGAGAGAAAAGGGGAAGCTGAATTACAGACCCACGAGGCCACAAATCAAGCTTTTTAATCTACCTAAATGAGATCAATACTAGGAGATATCGAAAGAATAAGTGAAAAGAAAGAAAAATATAAAAGGCTAAAGTTGAAGAACCTTAGATATTCTTTTCCTCACCGACAAAGGTCGAACTGAGACGGAATCGAGTGGCGTAACGAAGAGGAACACTCGGCTGTGTGTGAGGCAATTCGATCGGGTCCTCTGCGTTCGGCTTCAATTGTATATATATAACAGTAACCTAAAAACAACTAAAGGCGGCTCTCCCAGAAGCGCTGGGGGTTGACAGTCCAAATGTTACCGGCTGCAACCAATCTGCTGGATTCGAAGCCCTGATTGGTCTGTCTAGCTCGTCGAGTACAGATTTCAAACGTCTGTCTACCAAACGTCTGACTCGTCAACGGAGTCGACTTACCTTATCTCGGTCGTCGCAATTGCCGAGAAAAGAAAATCGTTTTCGACTTGTCTAGTGGTTCTACCAAAACCTATAAACGAGAGGCGATAAACTTCACTGTTACCACAACGACAAAAAAAAAAACAGAGAGAAAGCTGCTTGTGAGGCCCATATTAATGCCAATATGGCCACTAGAGATAAATTGATACTTGCTTTTATATTAGGGTTGCTTACAATTCTCTCTTTAAATTATTACTAGATTTAGGTCCTATAAATTATAATTTTTAATGCGATTTCATCCCTCAACCGAAAGAAGTTTTTATATCAAACTTTTCTATCCTACATAACAAATACGTATCGTTTACATAGAACGAAAATGTTCGATATAACAACTTCAACAGGTTGAGGAATGAAATTGCAACGAGAAGTATAGTTTATAGGAGTGAGTTGTAACAAATTAAAGTTTATAAGAATATTTAAGAATCGAATGATAGTTTAAAGGAAAAATTTGTAATTAACCTTGTTTATTAATTATCATGAATTCTTTTAGATTTTTCATAAATGTCTTTATCTTGATTTAAAGAAAAAAGAATAAAACAAAAACCTTTCCAAAGAATGGCGCGAGGATCATTTCTATTCATTCCAACCAATGATCTTCTCTAACTTGGCCTTCACAACCACGCCATATTAATTTCCGCCTACCAACTTCGTGGAGAAGATGATCGTGGGATAGCAATTGTCAAACCATGGAGATATTGATTTACCATTCCCAACTACATTTTTTACCATACACTTTGACTTTACTCCTCGCGGCTTCTAGCGCTTCCAAGTCCAAAAACAGCTTCTGAAGCAGTACTATTTTGCTTGCTGGGCCAACAGCTAGTGGTATTTCTGATCATGGTCGTTAAGATGACAAGAAGGGGTAGATTTTATGTTCTAAACCTCTTCGTAGTATATTCTTATGCGAACTCCGGTTACATATTCTTTCACTGAAACTCCGGCTACACACCCCTTCTGATCTTTCAAGGAATCCTCACAAGGATATCATGATTTTGGTAATTTGTTGTTTCGAAAATAAGAAGTTTGATAATTTTATGAGCACTCTATTTTTTTTTCTTCAAACTTATTCAAGAGATTTATATTCTAATCTAAACCAGAAGACAATTTCTCTTCATTTGTCTTGGAAATCATTCCTATGGAATGATCTTATAGGTCGTTTAAATACGTTGCAACATAATTAACTTAAGTAACGGACTTGCAGATATTTTCATTTCTAAGTCATTGGTATGTTATGCCGTTAATTAACTTCGGACTCACTCTCAACTATCTTCAATTCCTCGTAGTTCAGATTCTTTATTCTTCAAATTCTAAATTAACCCCCTATTAGCTACTATCCTTTGAATACTTACGCGTTTGGTTTCAAAATTTTAGTAAAATTTTATTAAAATTTTGTGTGGTATTAAAAAAAAGGTGATTTTGGAATTGATGAATGGATGATAAAAATAAAAGTAAAATTTTAAAGTGTGTATTAAAATTTGTGTTGATTTAAAATTTAAATAAAATTAACTAAAATTTTAAAAAGCCAAACGCATGTTAAAATCTTCAATTAGAAATTAGCTTGTTATATCCTATAGCAGCGCTTTTTATTCAACATATCTCCGCTGATGTATAATATTTAATTTTTTGCCCGGATCTTAGCGGGGCTAAGTGACCGCCGCACATGTTTTTAAGCGGTCTGACATTTATAGCAGGTTAGGTGACCGCCGCTATAATACGTTGTTTCATTTTGACCGCTGCATAGGTGGGTTATATTTTCCTACCATACAAATTTGTTAAGATTTAATTGATTAATGGAAACAAAGAAAATGCAATAAAACAAAATATATTTCATTATAAGGAGGTCTTACAAGTTTTACATCAAACAAAAATAAGTTAATGGTATTTTCTCAATAGACTAAAAACTAACAAGTCATGACATTTAAGTACAAATAACTTAAATTTAATCCTGTCCACCTTCAGCACCATCTGCTCCTCCACTTTCTGCTCATCGGCATTGTCTGCTATTACAATAATGTAAAATTAACAAACAGTAATGACATGAACAAAGATAAAAGAGCTTAGTACATTAAAAATAAATTAAAACAGTATTCATTTATGTTTGTATCTTACCAACACTTGTTTTCCGACTTGCATGAGATGATCTATGAATTGCTGGTGAAACCTGATTGTTATTGGGAACATCTTGGTATTGACGTTGCTCCTACAACAGTTATACAACCATTAATTAAATACGAAATATACATAAATAGAGTCAATAGTAATATTTAAGGATAAGTAAATAAAACTTTTACCCAAGCTTGTGCCATCATTTGTATTGTAGATTTAGCGATGCTACTTCAGACTCCAACATCTGAACTCTATTTTCCATAAATACCGCTTCTTGTTACTAGAGGATGTAGGCTGATGTATCTTACGTTGGTGTTGGTAGGATGAGATGAAGGAGTTGGTCCTAATCCAACGCCGCGAATGCGACCATGTCGTTCTGGACCAATCACTTGTGCATATCGGTCAGATGGTGACCAACCGATGCTGCCATCCACTCTAAATTCGTCAGAAGTTTGTGAACTTCCTGAATCGTTCAGTCCAATCTCCTCCATTCGCCTCTGAGAGAGTACAACGTACAATTAAATTTTGAATTAATATTCGCACATTGAAATCAATCTCCAATTGTAATAATGACATACTATTTTCTCTGCTACGTCCGGATTTATTGGAGATCCGTCAGAACGCATATGGACAGTTTTATATAAATCCGCTCGATTGATTGGAACTTGTTTCTCTTTTTCCTGCATCACAAACACGAAATCGTGATGAAATTTTAAATTACAAATAAGAATGACAATGATAAGTACTATACTATTAAACAAACTAATGAAAGTACTACATACCAATTCGTGAGCATAACGTGCGAAGCTCTTTGATCCTGCAGTGTGGACCGTCGTTTGGAGCGATCTATTTTGTTTTCCAGCATGACTTCGATGCTTCATTAACATCAAGACAGTTAAAATTTAATTGAAGTTATATTCATAAAAATTATAATACGAATAAATAAATGTCATACCCGTCCTGCATCAGAATACAAAAATCGACTAATTTGCAAAATTGCTCCAAATTAACGTCTGTTGGAGCATTATTTTTCACATACTGAGGCGTAAAGGCCTCATCAAAAAATTTGCTTTAAACTACACTTGTAATTCCTCCATTTCTCTCCTAAATCTTTGAAGAACCAGCTCTTGACAATATCCCCCAATGGAGGCTCGGGGATTGTAAACCGTTTCTGCAAAATATACCCCAAAATTAGGTGCGTCAATTATTAAATTCATATAGTTGAATAACAATTGTGACAAATAACCAAAATTATACCGTCATGAGGCTCCAACAGTCCTCTTTTATTGACATTGGGACTTTACGCCAGTCCGCCGCATCTAGGGGGATTTGATTCGCAACACGGGCAACACAGCCAGTGAATTTGTTAAATATTCCCCCTTCATCACCCAATGGCTGCCCATTGCCATTGAATTGTACTGGAATCAATTCGTCTTCCTTCAGATTCCAGACGTCCGTCATCCGCGTGCCGCCACGCACTTTCCGGACTTCAGTATGACCTGCACATTTAGCATGTGAAACGAAATGAGTAACATATTAAACTTAGATTATCTCTATTGTGGTTATGAACATACCAATTATTTCATTATCGTTCAAAGATTGATCATAGTCGGACGATGGCATCGTAGCCTGTTCTGAAGGATGCGCAGGTGGCTGTGACGGCGTTGCTTCTTGTGATGCCGTTGCTTCTTGTGATGGTGGCACAGGTGGCTGTGATGAAGAAGATATAGTCCTGAATCTCTTCCTCGTCATTGTACCTATACAATGTATTGACATGCATAAAAGTGATTTCAGCAATCAAATTGAACAATACAAAACACATTTCCTTAAACAAAACATCAACAAAACGAATATATGGTAAATCTGAGCATGTAAGAAAAAAATATTTCAATCACAAAAACAGAGAATATTTGACATACCATAGGAAATTCCTGAGGTATATCTAGTGTTGTTCCTTCCACCTCATTTCTAAACCACGTCAAATCATCGTGTACATTCTCGATGTTTTGCTCAACGTTGAAATTGTAAGGTTCATTTTCACAGTAGTCATCTATGTCGTCATCATTACCAGCATCAAACACATCTCTTGGTTTGGTCTTGACAACTACTTCCCAATTTGGATGTCTTTCATCTGCTACATAGTATACTTGAGATGCTTGTGGTGCCAAAATGAATGGATCATCGCTTAATCGATCTCCAGTATGCACTAAACGCGAAAAATTAACAAGTTCGAATCCAAACTCATCAACTTTATATCCCCTACCAATAGCTATCAACCCAATCACATTTGAATAGTACAAAACATTCTTCACCAAAATAGTTTAACTCAATGATACTTATAATTCGCCCGTAATATGTGGTGCCCCCTTCAACAGTCACACATACTCCACTATTTTGAGTTGTTCTGCCTATTTCATTGTCTTTTGTACGAAATTTCACACCATTATGTACATATCAGCTAAATGATCTAGCTTCGGGGTTTGGACCTTTAGCAAGCCATCGAACTCTATTTGGAAGTTGATGCTTCATCATCTCGTCCATATTTTGTACCTATTTTTCCTCGAACAACAAGTCAAGATTAAATTAATTGTAAGTTTCAAAGTAATCAGCCAATACAAAACATTTTAAACATAACACATACATAGTTTCGAAACCAGTCACAAAATTCATCCCTATGCATCTTATCGATGACATAATCTGTTGGTCGACTACTACGGTTTCTTGCCTTCAATCGCTCTTATGCATTCTACACATCGACAAATGAAATTAATTTCACCATCGATCATCACTTACGTGCGAATTTGAATTAACTCATCGCAATTAAAAAGGATATATCGATGATAAATATCAAGATGATGTAACATATCCGAGTCTGATTCTAAACTTGCCAAAATGATATAAAGCTGATACTGGAACCATTCATCTGCTATATATCCTTCAGCAATAGAGCCTTCAGGTGCGGCCGTGTTGCGAACATAAGATTTGAAACGGTGCATGCACCTACACAATAATATTAGACTTTATTAAATAAACACGTGCAAAGAAACGAAGATATAACATATCTCTATAATTAATATTACCTTTCAATAGGATACATCCACCGAAGTTGAACCGGTCCACCCATCTTACATTCTGCAACTAGATGTACGACCAAGTGCACCATAACAGTAAAGAATGCAGGCGGAAATATCCTTTCAAGTTGACACAATGTTATAGGATTTGAGCCTCAAGTCGATCTAAGTCCTCTATCCGTAATGTTTTGGAACAAATTTCTCTAAAGAAACATGCCAATGAGATCAAAGGAGAACAAACATGCTTGGCAATGATCTTCGTATTGCAATAGGCATCAAATGCTGCATCAAGATGTGACAGTCATGACTCTTCAAACCTATGATATTACGTTGTTGAAGCTTGACACAACGTGATATGTTCGAAGCGAAACCATCCGAAATTTCGCATTCTTTATCACTTTTAGAAAGCATTCTTTCTCTTCGCGAGTCATTGAGTAGCAAGCACCAGGCAAATGAACCTTTCCTGCATCAGTGATCTTTGGATGGAGATCATGTCTTATTCCCATGCTTTGTAAGTCAAGACGTGCCTTATAGTTATCTTTTGTCTTCCCGTCCACATCTAACAATGTACCAATGATATTGTCCATTACGTTTTTCTCTATATGCATGACATCTAGATTATGGCGTAACATATTATCCTTCCAATAAGGCAATGTGAAGAAAATACTTTGCTTCTTCCATACACTTGACTCAAAATGTAAAGTACCCTGTAATTCCCTGAAAATGTCATCACCGGTCATAAAATAGGGTGGTGGAGTCATTTCATAAGTACCGTCAAATGATCTTTGATCTCTTCTCCACCTATGATTTAATGGTAAGAACCGTCTATGCCCCATGTAGCAAAATTTTCTACCATTATCCAACCACCGTGACCAAGTCTGATACATACAACATGGACATGCAAGACGTCCCTTTGTACTCCATCCAGAGAGGTCACCATATGCAGGAAAATCGTTAATTGTCCACATCAATGCCGCACGCATCTTAAACATATCTTTCGTAGCAATGTCATAAGTATCTAATCCAACATCCCACAACTCTTTTAACTCTAATATCAATGGTTCTAGATATACATCTATCTTGAAAGAAGGAGATTTCGGTCCAGGAATAAGTAATGACAACATTAAAGATGAACGTTTCATGCACATCCAAGGAGGCAAGTTATATGGTACTAATATCACTGGCCATGTGCTATGACTAGTGCTCATGTTTCCAAAAGGATTAAACCCATCCGCTGCTAACCCAAGCCTAACATTACGAGGATCAGAAGCAAAATCAGCATACTGTGCATCAAATGCCTTCCAAGCTTGACCATCGGCCGGATGCCTTAACAACCCATCATTTGCACGTCCATCGTGATGCCATTTCATATGAGAAGCAGTTTTTGAGGACATGAATAATCTCTGCAAGCGGTGCTTTAAAGGAAACCACCGCAAAACTTTCATGGTTTTTTCTTGATCTCTTAGATGATCCACCTTCATTCGTGAGAAAATATTTCCCTCCCCATTGCCCTTCCATTTTGATGCTCCGCACTTTGAACAAACTTCTAATTTCTCATTCTCATTCCAAAACAACATACAACCGTTTGGACAAACAGGAATCTTTTCATAGCCAAGTCCTAACCCTTTCATGTATTTTTTAACTTCATAAGTGTCCTTCGGTAATTTTGCACCCGCAGGGAGCATATCACCCAGTGTTTGGAGTAACCACGTAAAAGAGGTATTACTCCATCCTCCCATGCACTTCAAATGATATAACTGTACAACAGCAGTTAACTTACTAAATTTTATGCACCCTTCATACAAAGGTTCGTCTGCATCTTTAAGCATGTCATAAAACTTTGCAGTATTTCAGTAGGAAGTGGATCTCTTGTTCTCGTACATTATGGGATTGTGTTTCCGGTACTAATGGAAATACCTCGTGTAATAGTTCATGCATCCCAGATGATGGTTCACACATTTCATTATCCCCAACAGAAATAGAAGGATGACTAGATGCTGCCCTATCTCGCAATTCACCATGCGCAAACCAATAATCGTAACCCGGAGACATCCCATATTGGACCAAATGATCATGTACCGTACTGATGTTATACCTCTTGTAATTGACGCACTTTACACAAGGGCAACAAATTCTCTCATCACTACCCATACTCTTAGATGCAAAACCCAGAAACTCATTGACTCCCAACACATATTCACTTGTCCCGCGTTTCTTTTTCATCCAACTCTTGTCCATGAGCGACAATAATAACTATATGAAATGCAACAAAAAAGATTATGCATAAGATTTAATGTTTTTCACATTTTATCAAGATTTTTCAATAAAACTAACATAGATTAATAAAACAACACACGTAACGAACATCATATAACAATTACCCCTCCAATCTCCAATAAACTCCACAGAACCAACAACAAATAATAGTTAGCCCTACAACAAAACCTCTCCAATTAACTCCACAGAACCAACAATAAATAAAAGTTAGCCCTTCCGCCTTCCAACAAAACCCACAAACACCAACATCTCCAATGGTTAGCCCTACCCTCCGCCTTCCAACAGAACCCACAAACACCAGTCTAAATAATAGTTAGTTATTCCGTCCACCTTCTAATAAAATCCACAAACTCTAATCTCTAAAAAAAAAAGGAAAAAACAACAAACAATAGTAATTACGAAGAGATTCAAAATACCACTGACCTTGAAAGAGTAATATGTGAATGGCAAGTCACCTAATGTCCATCAATCACAGTTACGAAAACCAAGGTAGTTGAGACTATTGAGTTCAACTGTGAAAGAAATTTAGAAAATAGATTTTTAATAACGATACCTGGTCCAAAAAAACATAGTAAACACAGCGGACTTTTGGACATCAATAAATTCATACATTCCAATTCATATATTTTTCAGCAATTCATACAAGATATATTGCAACCAATTCATACAAACAAAAAATATATTTTCAGCAATCAATTCATACAAACCAATTCATATATTTTCAACAATAAATTCATATATTATAATTCATATTTTTCAGTCCAATATGCATATATTTTCAGGAATAAATCATCAATTCATATATTTCCAGCAAGCAATCAATTCATACAAACCAATTCATATATTTTCAACAATAAATTCATACATTATAATTCATATATTTTTCAAACTATGCATATATTTTTAGGAATAAATTCAAATATTTCAATTCATATATTTCCACCAATGAATTCATACAAAACAAAATATATATTTTCAGCAATCAATTCATACAAACCAATTCATATATTTTCAACAATAAATTCATACATTATAATTCATATATTTTCAGCAACCAATTAATACATTGATTAAAGATATATTTTCAGCAACCAATTCATACAAACCTATGCATATATTTTCAGGAATAAATTCAAATATTCCAATTTATATATTTCCAGCAATGAATTCATACAAAACAGAAGATGTATTTTCAGCAATCAATTCATACAAACCAATTCATATATTTCGCAACCAATTCATACATGATATATTTTCAAGAAATTCATACAAAACAAAAAATTATTTTCAGCAATCAATTCATACAAACCAATGGACATGAAGTGATGTTGAGTTCACATTGCAATTAATCTACGAGGAGGAGGGGGGTGATGAAATTTTCGGAGGGGCCCGGGGAGGGGCTGAATTCACGAGATGGGGGGGGAGGGTGGGAGGTGAAATCGCATGAGGGGGCGCAGTGGGAGGGCAACGATGGTGATTTGGGGGGGTAGGGGGGCTGTTGAAATGCCGAACAGGGAGGGAAATTCTAAAATCGCGCAGGGGGGAAGAAGAAGGGGGGGCGCTGGATGGGTGAAGAATTTGCCCTAAACGCGCGTTTCATTAAGTCTATAGCGGCGGTCAGTGACCGCCGCTATAGACTTAAGTAGCTGCGGTACATGTCATTACTGACCGCCGCTATAGAAACCGCTACCATAGGCGGTATATAGCGGTGGTCTATGACCGCCGTTATATCAACCGCTGCTACTTTGGTCTATAGCGGCGGTTTTTGACCGCCGCTAAATGTTTATTTTTTGGTTGCGGTTGAGGTAAACCGCCGGTATATAGGCATATAGCTTTTGATGACCGCCGCTGTAGACCTGTTTTTTTGTAGTGTCTTCATTTTTTTCATACTCCTTACACAATAAATCTTCTTGCTAACAAAGATAAGTTGTTTATAATTTTCAAGCAATATTACAATTAATAGAAATATTTTTTTTACACATAATATGTTTGCCAATATATTTAAGTACAACAATTACAAACACAATCTCAGTCTCACTATGACTTCTTTTTCTTGGCCAACAATCGTACTAATCTTTTTGCCCAGGCAGCAATCATAATAACTTGTGCGAAAGGACAACATTTTAATGTGCAAAAAGCTTTTGACTTTTGCAGTTTGTTCCTTGTCTTTTATTCAATATCCACAGATTCATTCCCAAAGTTCTATTGCCTACAGAATTGAATAGGACCCATAGTCTTCAACCATCATCCATATTAAAAAGAGACAACATCATGTACCAACTATACGAGAACAAGTGCATTATCATAAGCATGACATTTCTCTAGGAGAAGTCCCATCATCGAAAGCAAACCAGTAAAATAAGCTGATATAAGTAATATACCGAGTTGAAGTCACATGACGTGACGTTGATGTTCACATTCTTGCACAAATTCTACGTTAAACGGGACCGTGTGGTCGATTTCGTACACACTACGAAAGGGGAGACATCCTGCGGGCCTGAAAATCCCATGATTTAGGCAAAGTGTAAGAGACAACAACAACGTTCTATAAAATAATAAAATCAGTTTCGTTACTTGCAGAGAGTTCGACAACACGAGCATTTATTGATACGGTGGATGCATTTAATAAAGGTGCACAGACAAGAGAAGATAGCATCGGAGAAATTGTAAGTAGATAATTCTTTGCACAGTACCTAAGGTATCCTGGCCGCCCAGCAGCCAATTTGGATTTTCACACCCATGCTTTACAAAGATTTCTAAGCCGGCACCCAACAGGAGGAAGCAAACACAATCCGGCCCTTCCATCCCTGAAGAATCCAGTGGTTATCTTCATCAAGTACAAAATCCTTGTGGTACAATTCCTTCAGCTTAGACCTCATCAACTGCACGAGCTTAGGCTGTGCATAAGCGGTGGCGGTGGCGGTTATGCCCTCCACTGCCACCGCCACCGCTATGGGCGATTATCCAAAACTGAACACTACCCCCGCCACCGTGAAGGGAGGAAACCGGCACCTAACGATGCCAGCTTTGACGGTGGCAGTAGCGGTTACCGCCATCTACACTAGAGATTACAAAAATGAAAAAAAAAATCGAATAATCAAAGAGCAAATCTCGTAAAACTTAACAAATCAATAGCAAAAAATTTCCAAATCTTCACATTTCAACCAAATCCTAAACAACTTAACAAAAATTTCTTAAATTGTAACCCGTATAATCAATACCAAATCGAAATCCAAATTCAAAAAAATTTCCAAATATGAAATCTCAACCAAATCGTAAATAGCCTAAAAAAAATTTCTAAAATTGCAAACCCTATAATCAATACCAAATCTACACATTGACATTCGCTTGAAAAACGCACAGATTTGAAAAGCTTTCTAAAAAATTTCCAAATATGAAATCTCATAAACAACGGAAAAAAAATCCAAAATTGCAACCCCTCAATACCAAATCACAAGAAAATCTCCACATTCACAAGAAAATTTCCATATATTTGAAAAGCTTTCCAAATCTAAATAAAAAATTTCCACAAACCTAGTAAATCGCACCCAAATAAATATAATATCAAATCGCAAGGAAACTGGAGAGAGAGAGAGAGAGAGAGCAATAGAGTTGCTGGCGCTGGAGAAGGGAAGAGAGAGAGCTAAAGAGAGTTGTAGCCGTTGCTTACTCGTGCAGAGGGGGAGATAGGTGCCGATTGGGGAGGGGGAAAGGAGAATGGAGAAAATTTTGGGGGAGGGGGCTGCACTCTGCCGTTTGCGAAAATAGGAATGAGGGACGCTTAGGGGCCTCGAAATCTTTAAGGTTTTGTGGCCCCTCAAACAACGATGTTTCTCTTAAAGAGAAACGTTGTCGTTTTGCATAAAATCAATGAAAAATAAAATAAAATAAAACGTTTTAGCGGTGGAAACCGCTACCGCCTAAATCCCCGCCCCACGGCAAAATCTGGCACCGTTACCGGTGCCGCGTGTGGCGGGAGCGGTTTATGGCACCAGTACCGGTGGCGGTGCTGGTAAACCGGCACACCGCCGGTACTGGTGCACAGCCTACACGAGCACTTGGTCCAGCTCCCTGCCTGAAGAGGTACCCATAAATTTTTTAGAAAAGTATCCAAACAGTCCCTATGGTTTCACATTGTGACAAAATGTCCCTGTGGTTTCACATTGTGACAAAATGGTCTTTGTGGTTTCAATTTGAACACATTAGTCCCAGTGGTCAGCAAACTGTTGTACCGTGGTCCCTCCGTCAATCCTCCCGTGAAACCATTAACGGAGAACGTTGACGTGTCAATAATTTACTACGTGGACACTGATGAGTTGGCAATTTTCGCACGTGGCCACCTCACATAATATTTTAAAAAATAAATAAATTTACAAAAAAAATACCCAAACAGTCCCTATAATTTCATGTTGTGACAAAATGGTCCTTGTGGTTTCAACTTGAACAAATTAGTCCATGTGGTCAACAAACTGTTGTACCGTGGTCCCTCCGTCAATCCCCCTGTGAAACTATTAACGGAGTACGCTAACGTGTCAATAATTTACCATGTGGACACTGATGAGTTAGTAATTTTCACACATGGAATGCCACCTCACATAATATTTTAACAAATAAATAAATTTACAAAACATAAAAAAAACAAAAACAAAAACAAAATATTCGAATGCCCTAAACTTACTCCTAAATCACACTACATTCACCGAGAAACATTCCTCTTCACTGAGAAACTTAACTTCTCCTTTGCACTGTAAATTTCCCCCTTCACCTCCACTTCCCTTCCCCCCAAATCACCGAAATCCCTCGCTTCACCTACTTTTTCCTTCGCGTTTTTAATTTCTCGTACATCACGCAAATCCCCCAAATCTTACTGCCTTTTTTAGTCGCCCAAATCTCCCATAATACGCACACTAATGACACTTTCTGAGTTTCTCTTAAACTCTTGAGACATAAAAAGAAGTTCAGTGTCAAAATCAAGATATTCATTGAATTAAGATCTTATTTTGAAGACTTCATGTTACAAATAAATAATCAAAAAAAAAAAACACAAACAAGTAAGTCGCCAATCTACTACTTTTTACTAGTGATTTGAAATGCCATTAGTGATTTTGAAACTGAGCTTCTTTTTATCATTTTTTCCTTCTATTTTCTCGGGCCAAGGTTTCTCGATGATGGTAGTGTGTTTTGGAGGTAAGTTTAGGGCATTCAAATCTTTTGTTTTTTTTTTTAACGTTCTATAAATTTGTTTATTTATTTAAATATTATGTGAGGTGGCATTCCACGTGTAAAAATTGCCAGCTCATTAGTGTCCACGTGGTAAATTATTGACACGTTAGCTTTCTCCGTTAATGGTTTCACGGGGGAATTGACGGAGGGACCACGATGTAACAGTTTGCTAACTATAGGGACTAATTTGTTCAAATTGAAACCACAGGACCATTTTGTCAAAACATGAAACCATATGACTATTTTTTCACAACGTGAAATCACAGGGACTGTTTGTGTACTTTTCTGTAAATTTATTTATTTTTTAAAATATTATGTAAGGTGGCCACATGTGAAAATTGTCAGCTCATCAGTGTCCACGTGGTAAATTATTGACACTTCAGCATTCTCCGTTAATAGTTTCACGAGGAGGATTGACGGAGGACTACGGTGTAACAGTTTGCTGACCACAAGGACTAATGTGTTGAAATTGAAACTATAGGGACCATTTTGTCACAACGTGAAATTATAGGGACTATTTGGATACTTTTTCCTAAAATTTTTGGGCCCCTGCTCTTCTCCCATTGGTGATCAAGGAATCTCTGGTTGGTCACCCTAGCCAACTCCATTGCCTCCGAAAATTTCCCCTGATGAACAGCAACTCCATCACTCCCGAGTGTTAGAAGCACTTTTTTTCATGAAGAACACGTGATCTTCTCAGTTGTAGTCCTGACGGTCTACGAGGATATTTGGGACGTCGGTTGTTGGCAGATATTTGTAGAAGAATGTTTTGAACTTTTTATCTCCATAGGCCCAATACATTTCGGCTAGGTTCGAACACACACCCAAAGGATAGAGAGTCCGGCCCCTTCTTTGCATTTCTTTCCAAGCCTTTTGTAGTTATCTCACTCTATATTAGTAGTGGCCTTAAGGTATTAAATATTATATTTAAATATTAAGAAAATTTAGTTAAAAATCATTAATCTTTTAGCTTTTAGAGATGTAACATAATGGAATTCTCTACAATTTTCTGTTTGTCCGTCTATTATGTCTATTTCTATCTAAATTGCCCTGTATAATTTAGGTAGGAAATTAGGATCTTGATCCATAACATTACTATTAAGATTTACTGTATTTTAGTTGATAATGTAGATTTTATTAATTTTTTATTTTGATGATTTTATTAACTTATTAATTTTCATTTTGAGAAATTTCTTTTTGTAGAAGAAAGGTTGCTGTTATTATCAATAAAATTTTATATTAAAAAATAGAAAAAGGGAGATAAGTAGCAGTTTCTGTGCTTTTGGGAGATATGTAGTATAAGTTTCTGTGCTTTTGGGAGCTTTTCTATATCTTTTTTATTAATGGACAAAACAACTCGTTTATCACATTAGACACTTTTTAATTAAAAAAACTAGGTTATCACATTACTTTTAAATATAATTTTTTTATGCGATGTTTTTATACTAGAAACTGTACAAAATTAAATAATATTAGGTAGTAAGCAATTAAGTGTAGTTGATGGCTTAAAAATCCCTTCAATCAAGAAAATAAGTCATAAATTTTAAATAAAATATAGCCTAATTTCATAGGCTATATTCTTTTAAATAAAAAACTAATGAAACCTCCAGATAAATCGAGAGATTAGATAGTTTAAATTATTATGTTTTGATGATTATAAGTAATATCAAATATTTTACAAAATAGAGTCTAATAAAAATAAAAACATAAAATTGTTGGGTGTCTACCTGTTTTGGGACGCTTTGATGCAAGACGAAGTTCTTAAAGAATGGCATCCCTTCTCAACGATTCTTGTTCAAACGCCTTAACCAAGAATGTATTCAACTGAACGTGTCCCCATCCGTTTGGGGATGGGAAGTCTAGCAAAACTTGGAAATTGATTTCATGGAGGCCAAGGTTTTTTTTATAGGCAAATTTTTAACATTACACGCTATCACCTTCTAACGGGGAAGACAAATACCAACCGAGAATATCTCTAGATAAAAAGTAACCTTGAAGACGACGGGAAGAATCCCATCGCCCTACATTATGTGCAACGTAATTCAAATGCCTAAAGATATATAAAGCCTTCCATTTCTGAGCCTTAATACATTATGTGTTGTACTGTTGCTATGTTTCCATAAGCAGAACTAAGCTTAATTATATTCCTAACTATATATATAATAGAAACACATGTAGAAAGTAAAAGATCAATCCAAGGCTACATAGATACTTTAAGCATGCATACAGACTCCTTTAGCACAGAAAAAAGGTATCCAGTGTAGCCTAGCTCCTCAATTACCAGTCTTCTTTCACAAAACTTCCAAGATTCCTAAGCCGGCACCCAGCAAGATGAAGCATACACAATTCGGCCCTTCCATCCCTGAAGCAACCAGTGCTTGTCTTCATCAAGCACAAAATCTTTGTGGTACCATTCCTTCATGTTAGACTTGAATGCGTTCACGAGTTGTTGGTCCAATGGCAGCCCCCTGAAACCAGCCCTGAGAGTCCGGACTTGCCACTGCTTGTACGTCTCTGGCCTCTCAACCCTCTCTAAGCCCTCGCAAGCTATGACATTCATAGCGTCCCTTCCATAGAATTCTCTCTCAAACATCGATCTCTCTAACTGGTGTTCATCGGACACTGTAACGTCAAATATGTCATACAACGCAGAGTAGTGGTAGAGTGCCTCTCGGAACCGGGTGACAAAGAAGGGGGCATTATAGGCTCCATTAACAATAGAATGGACAAAAATGTCGGGATTCATCCTCCTAATTAAGTTCAAAACTTCATCCCGTGGACTGGTCTCTTCAACTGTCTCATCACGTAGATTCTTAAATCGGAGCATACAGTTCACAGCAAGGAAGTCATTCCTATGAATCCTCAGATCCTCCATTTGGATGGTTTCCCAATTCTGTGAGACTATGGCATGGTACTCAAAAGGAACATTGTGCCGCTGGCAAAACTGTGCCAAGCGACGACCCGTTTCGTCAATGCTCTGTGTTGGACGGAATCCAGGTCGGGGAAGCTCTATCCCTGTAATTCTTAGCTTGGGAGGTCCACCAGGTCTTTTAGAGAGTTTCTCGATCAGACTTGGCCACTGGAAACCGTACTGGATACCGAAGTCTACAACATGAAGACTTGTGGCCTTCTCTGCTACTTTATTAATCATTTTGACAGCGAACAATAGCAAGATCCTCTTGAAAGGGCAAGATGAAAGATGAATTTGTAAGCTCTCAGTTTTCCAGAACCTGAGTTCTTTTTGGAAGCTAAGGAAGTGTAGAAAAGTTGAGTTCCCGTGCCAGTGCCAGCCAAGCGTGCCTCAAGGCCATTAGCGAAGAAATGCGCCAACCTCTGAGACCCATCACCGAAAGGGGAAGAGTGCTGCCTAATCTGCTTCAGTAATTCATTAGAGGTCCGACTGTCACCTGCTGAGACAGATTGTGCACATAGAACCAGCAGAGTATTCAAATCAACGGTATCCTTCTTCTTGCCCTGTTTTTTACCTCGACTCTTCCCACCATTAGCTCCTTGTGGCTGCCCATTTGCCTGCGCGGCCTTTCTTGCTTTATTCTTCATGCTTTCAGTGTTACTACACAGCGCAGAAAGTACATCGTCAAAATATCTCCGACAATTCGATCTCATCCGATTCCGACTGAACCGCGGACTGCTTATTACTCCTCCCTTCCTCCCTATCAATATCATCCCTCTCGCGATTCTTCCTGCCCCTCGACCCATTGGAAGAATTCTCCCTCTCGCCCTTCTCCGCACTATCATCCTGCCCCTTACACTCTTGTAACGCCATGTTTTTCTCCAAATCCATGACTAATTGACTACCCCTGGGAAGGAACCTACTAGCTTCCTCTGACCCTCTCCTAAATTGCAATAAAGTTTCACTATCCTTAAAAATGTTCTGAGCTAAAAGCTCTATCCCACCACCCATATAATTGGGCACACCGTTCGACGGATTGGCCAAGAACTTTGATCCACCATCGGACTCCAAATTGAGCTGGAACATAGAGTCACCTGAAAGCTTAGATTGTGGAAAAGAGGACTTGCTGTCCTCAACATCACCCATCCACAGAGGATCGCTGCTAGTGCTAGCGCTGGCGCTGTTAGAAGTAGTACCAGTACCATTGTTACCACTACTTCCAGAAAAAACATCCTCAGGGCTCTCGACGTTCCCGTTGTTATAAGGTGGCGGTTGGTATTGATTTGGAGATGGAGGGTATTTCTGACCAAGAGCATCATAGAACGATTTCTCTGTGACTTGCAGACCCAAAGGATCAAAGAACATGCAGGGCTTGTCCTCTAGGTTCTCTTCCATAAGTATCTGGCTCATGAACTTAATAACCGTTTCCGAGAACTCACTGTCGTCCGAGGACGAGTGTCCCCCCGGACTTGCATCCATTGATGGTGGGCTCAAGCCATCGGCAGCAACGGACAGAGCATCTGGTCCTCCTTCGGAGCCAACGGTGATCGGAGGAGAAAAATTACTGGGGTACTGATCAGGTGGAAGAAATGGAGTTTCGAAAAAGTTCAGGTCTGGGGAAGGTATATTGAACTGGTACTCGTTTAGAAGATCTGGATACTGATTGTAATTAGGTGAGGTGGACGGCCATCGACGATGATATCATCTAAGATATTGGGCAATCCAGCAAAGCTTGGATCCATAACTACTTACCGAGTCAAACCATAAAGCCTTACAGAATCATAGACGCATGGAGAAAAAGAGAGAGAACAGGGAAGCTGAATTACAGACCCACGAGGCCACAAATCAAGCTTTTTAATCTACGTAATTAGGATCAAATACTCGGAGATATAGACAAATATAAAAGGCTAAAGCTGAAGAACCTTGGATATTCTGTTTCTCCCCGACAAAGGAAGAACTGAGACGGAATCGAGTAGCGTAACGCAGAGGAACACTCGGCTGTGTGTGAGGCAATTCGATCGGGTCCTCTGCGTTCGGCTTCAGTTGTATATATATAACAGTAACCTAAAAAAAACTAAAGGCGGCTCTCCAGGAAGCGCTGGGGGTTGACAGTCCGAATGTTACCGGCTGCAACCAATCTGCTGGATTCGAAGCCCTGATTGGTCTGTCTAGCTAGTCGAGTATAGATTTCAAACGTCTAACTCGTCAACGGAGTCGACTTTCCTTGTCTCGGTCGTCGCAATTGCCGAGAAAAGAAAATCGTTTTCGACTTGTCTAGTGGTTCTACCAAAACCTATAAACGAGAGGCGATAAACTTCACTGTTACCACAACGACAAAAAAAAAAAAAAACAGAGAAAGCTGCTTATGAGGCCCATATTAATGCCAATATGGCCTCTAGAGATAAATTGATACTTGCTTTTATATTCAGGTTACTTACAATTCTCTCTTTAAATTATCACTTTATCTCGTTGTAATTTGGTCCTATAAACTATACTTCTTAATAAGATTTCATCTCTCAACTAACATAAGTTTTTATATCGAATTATTTCTATCCTACATAACAGACACGTGTCGTTTACGTAGGACGAAAATTATTCGATATAACAACTTCAACAGGTTGGAGAATGAAATTGCAACGAGAAGTATAGTTTGTGGAGCGAGTTGTAACAAATTAAAGTTTATGGAGTATTTGAGAATCCAATGATAGTTTAAAGGAAAAATTTGTAATTAACCGTTTATATTAATTATCATGAATTCTTTTAGGTTTTCATAAATGTCTTTATCTTGATTTAAAGAAAAAAGAATAAAACAAAAACCTTTCCAAGGAATGGCGTGAGGATCATTTCTATTCATTGCAACCAATGATCTTCTCTAACTTGGCCTTCACAGCCACGCCATACTAATTTCCGCCTACCAACCTCATGGAGAAGATGATCGTGGGATAGCAATTGTCAAACCATGGAGATATTGATTTACCATTCCCAACTACATTTTTTACCATACACTTTGACTTCACTCCTCGCGGCTTCTAGCGCTTCCAAGGGCAAAAACAGCTTCTGAAGCAGTACTATTTTGCTTGCTGGGCCAACAGCTAGTGGTATTTCTGATCATGGTTGTTAAGATGACAAGAAGGGGTAGATCTTATGTTCTAAACCTCTTCGTAGTATATTCTTATGCGAACTCCGGTTACATATTCTTTCACTGAAACTCCGGCTACACACCTCCTATGAACTTTCAAGGAATCCTCACAAGGATATCATGATTTTGGTAATTTGTTCTTTCAAAAATAAAGAAGAAATTTAAAAATTTATGAGCACTCTATTTTTTCTTCTTCAAAACTTATTCAAGAGATTTCTACTCTAATCTAATCCAGAAGACAATTTCTCCTCATTTGTCTTGGAAATCATTCCTATGGAATGATCTTATAGGTCCTTTAAATACGTTGCAACATAATTAACTTAAGTAACGGACTTGCAGATATTTTTGCTTCTAGGTCCATCGGTATGTTATGCCGTTAATTAACTCCGGAGTCACTCTCAACTAACTTCAATTCCTCGTAGTTCAGATTCTTTATTCGTCAAACTCTAAACTAGCCCCCAACTAGCTACTATCCTTCGAGCACTTAAAAATCTTCAATTTTTTGGTACACCTTCATAATAAAATCTTCTCGCTGACCAAAGATAAGTTGTTTATAATTTTCAAACAATATTACAATTAATAGAAATATTTTTTACACATAATATGTTTGCCAATATATTTAACTACTGCAATTACAAACACAATCTTACTACTGACTTCTTTTTCTTGGCGAGCAATCGTACTAATCTTTTTGGCTTTTGCCCAGGCAGCAATCAGAATAACTTGTCCGAAATGACAAAATTTTAATGTGCAAAAAACTTTTGACTTTTGCAGGTTGTTCCTTGTCTTTTATTCGATATCTACATATTCGGATGAGGATCCGGGGAAGTTCGGAGTGAGAAAGAAATGTGGGTCCTGCTGTGGGATCTACAATTTGGAAAGACAGAGTGAGAGAGAGGTGTGAGTCCCGCAGTGGGACTTACATTTGCAGGGACAATTCGGAAAGCGAGAGCGTGAGAGAGAGGTGTGAGTCCCGCGGTGAGACCTACACTTTCAGGGGCAATGCTCCGAAGGAGAGGTGTGGCCATGCAATTCGGAGAGAGAGTGAGAGAGAAAGTGTGTGGGCTCTGTCTCCAAATTGGCCCTGCAATTCGGTCACCCAAATTGAATAGGACCAATAAGTCTTCAATCAGCATCCACATTGAAAAGAGACAACCACACCTCTCTCTCTCCAAATTGGCCCTGCAATTCGGTCACCCGGAATTGAATAGGACCAATTAGTCTTCAACCATCATCATTATTGAAAAGAGACAACATCGTGTACCAATTATACGAGAACAAGTGCATTATCATAAGCATGACATTTCCAAGGAATCTCCAGGAGAAGTCCCATCATCAAAAGCAAACCAGTAAAATAAGCTGATATAAGAAATATACCAAGTTGAAGTCACATGGCGTGGTGTTGATTTTCACATTCTTGCACAAAGTCTACGTTAAACGGGACTGTGTGGTCGATTTCGTACACCCTACGGAAGGGAAGACATCCTACGGGGCCTGGGCCTGAAAATCCCATGATTTAGGCCAAGTCATAAAATCAGTTTCATTACTTGTGGTTGTGGTGGTTGGGGGGCGGGTGGTTTCAAACAAATAAAGATTCCCAAGCAGAGTCAAGCTTATATTCCAGCCATATGATCTAAAAACTTTAGAAAGTTCAACAACACATGCATTTATTGATACGGTGGTATTAGCCCGGGCATACACAGGTGCACAGACAAAAGAAGCATCGGAGAAATTGTAAGTAGATAATTCTTTGCACAGTACCTAAGGTATCTTGGCCGCCCAGCAGCCAATTTGGATTTTCACACCCATCCTTTACAAAGATTTCTAAGCCGGCACCCAACAGGAGGAAGCAAACACAATCCGGCCCTTCCATCCCTGAAGAATCCAGTGGTTATCTTCATCAAGTACAAAATCCTTGTGGTACAATTCCTTCAGCTTAGACCTCATCAACTGCACGAGCTCTTGGTCCAACGGGAGCACCTTGAAACCAGCCCTCACCGTCCGGGCTTGCCACTGCCTGTACGTCTCTGGCCTCTCAACCCTCTCCGAACTCTCACATGCTATAACATTCATAGCCTCCCTCCCGAAAAACTCTCTCTCAAACATCAACCTCTCTAACTGGTCCTCACGAGGTAGTGTAACATCAAACATGTCATACAACGCAGAGAAGTGGTAAAGTGCCTCTCGGAACCGTGGGACAAAGAAGGCGGCATTGTAGGCTCCATTAACAATAGAATGGACAAAAATATCGGGATTCATCCTCCTAATTAAGTTCAAAACCGCATTCCTTGGACTGTTCTCTTCAACACTCTCATCAAATAGGTTCTTAAACCTGTACAAACAGTTCACAGCAAGCATCTCGTTCCTTTCAATCTTCAGGTCCTTAATTTGGATAGTTTCCCAGCTCTTTGATGCTATGGCATGGTACTCAAAAGGTACATTATACTCCTCGCAATACTTTGCCAAGCGACGGCCAGTCTCCTCGATTCTTTCGGTTGGACGGAATCCGGGCTGAGGAAGCTCTATCCCTGTAATACGTAGCTTGGGAGGCCCACCGGGTCTCTCTGAAATAATCTTGATCAGAATTGGCCAGGGGAAACCATATTGGATACCGAAGTCTACAATATGAAGACTTGTAGCTTTCTCCGCCACTTTGATAATCATTTTCACAGCAAAGATTATCGACACCTTCTTAAAAGGGCAGGCCGAAAGATGAAATTTGTAAGCTTTCAGTAGTTCAAAAGCTGATATCTTACTGGAATCAATGGAATTATAAAAGTGCGTTCCCGTGCCAGTGCCAGCCAAGCGTGCCTCAAGGGCATTGGCAAAGAAATGGGCCAACCTCTGAGACCCATCACCCAAAGGGGAAGAGTGCTGCCTAATCTGCTTCAGTAATTCATTGGCGGTTCTAGTGTCACATCCTGAGACAGCTTGTGCACATAGAATCAGAAGAGAATTCAAATCAACCGTATCCTTCTCCTTGCCCTGTTTCTTGGCTCGACTCTTTCCACCATTAGCTGCTTGTGCCTGCTCATTTCGCTGCAACGCCATGTTAGCTACAGTTTGCTTTTCTTTGCAACATAAGGCAGAAAGTGCATCATCGAACATTTTGGATAATTCAATCTCGTCCACAGAAACTGCAGACTGCTTATTACTCCTCCCGTCTTCAAAATCTGTATCTTTTCTCTCATGATTTTTCCTCCCCCTCGATCCATTAGGTGAACTCTCCCCCTCACCCTTCTCCACACGATGATCCTCTCCTACCCACTCTGATGACACCATGTTACCCTCCAACCCGATAAACGGATTACCGCCAGGAAGGAACTTACTAGCTTCCTCTTGCCCTCTCTGAAATTGCAACATAGATTGACTGTCTGTGAAAATGTTCTGAGACGAAACCTCCGTACCGTCACCAATAGTACTATTAGTCACAGTGATCAACGGATTGGCCAAAAACTGTGATCTACTATTGGACTCCAAATTGGGCTGGAACACGTAGTCACCAGGAAGTGTGGCTTGTGAAAAAGAGTTGAAGTCCCCAAGATCAGCGAGCCAGTAAGGATTGCCGCTACTGCTAGTGCTATGAGAACTGCTACTAGTAGTACCGCAGTCACCACTGATGCCAGAAAAGACATCCTCAGAGCTCTCGGCATTGCAATCGATATAAAGTGGTTGTTGATATTGCTTGGGAGAAGGAGGGTATTTCTGGCCGAGAGCATCATAGAACGCTTTCTCGGTGACTTGGAGACCCAAAGGGTCGTGAAACATGGAGGGCTTGTCCGCTACGTTCTCTTCCATAAGTATCTGGCTCATGTAGTTGAGAACCATTTCCGAGTAGCAATCACAGACGTCCGAGGACCAGTCTTCCCCCGAACTCGTACCCATAGACGGAGGGCTCAAGCTATCAGCAGCAAAGGACGGAGCATATGGCTCTACCGCGGGTCCCACGTCGATCGGCGAAGCAAAAGTAGTGGTACCTTCATCAGGTGGAAGAAGTTGACTTTCGAACAAGGGGTGGTCCGGGAAGATGGGTACATTCAACTGGTACTCGTTTACAAGATCTGGGTACTGGTCCGAATTAGGTGACAATGTAGTGTCACCGACCATGACCCTGTCGTTAAAATCGGGCAATCCAGCAAAGCTTGGACCCATAACCATCTTTCGCAAACAAGTCTCAATCTAAGTCCGAGACCACTGGCAAAACAAACTACCTAATTCAGATGGAAAGACTAGGTAGGATACATCTAAAACAGAGCTACGGAACCAAAAAGATTCAACCAAGAAATTAAGAAAGTAACACAGAGGCTCAAATGAAGAAGCTAAAGACGATGGAAAAGGAAGAAAGAAAGGAAACGTTTACAATAACCTTTAGAAAAATCCATCGGTTTCTCCGCGAAGTGTAGCAGGAAACGGTCAGACGGGGAAGAGAGAGTGAACTCGGGCGGAAGTGATTTAGCGAACGTGAAGGGGCTCCGAGCTTTAACGTGGTTTCTTAGATAGAATATTCGGCAGAATAATTAAAAAAATACAAAAAAAGGCTTTTGCGAACTTGCGAAGAACGCTGCGGGTGACGTGCAAGTCAAACTCCGAAGAGGCAGTGGCCCTATGTTTTCGTTTTGCCTGATCGACTGTGTGCTGTCACTTTCCTGATCGTCACCGGCTATAACCACTCCACCAGATTCTGATTCCCTGATTGGTTGGTCATCTAGTCAAATATATATCAGATGGCTGACTTGTAAATCAGGAGGATTTGACTTCGCTCTTTTGAGTATTCCCCACGTATTTTACAGTCCAGGACATGCTCTGTTTAAAGTCTCCCGATTATCACATTGTCATGGAAATCTAAGCACCGTTTCGAAGGATCTCGTTCAAATTTTAATTAGACCGGTTACGAGAGTACAATTTAAGAAGTTTAAAGATATACTCAACGGTCTAATTCAAGAGGCATGAGCCAAGCAAATGCATGGAGGCCCATTGACCATGATCCACGTGAGCAACCAAAGATCATCACCTTGATTCAAGTTCTAGAAAAATCCGGTCAAGGTCAAACTTAGATTGACAAGAATTAATTCGAAAGATTGAACATCAACGAAAAGGATATGATTTATTTTTCACGCCACCTTCCTTCCTTTTTGAGGTTTTCACTTATGGACGTGAATAGCTATGTTTGGGCACCATTTAGTTTCCTTTTTGGCTCTTGTAGGCGCCAACTTTATTGCCTTTTTAGTTGTGTTTCGTTTTAGGCGTGTTAGGCTTTATTTCCTTATTTTTTTAGTTGCCTTGTTCTCTTTTAGGCAAGTAGGATTTATCCCTTAATTAGGTGATTTGTATTAGGTTTCTTCTTGTAGTGGCCGACCTCTATATAGGGGCCTAAGCAATAAAAAATGCAGACCTTGATTTATGAAATTGTGAGAGTATTTCTCTTTGGTTCTTTGAAGAACTACTCGAACTTATCGGGATTTCCCGTGGCGTTCATCTCGACTTATCAAACAGAGTTCCACACCGTTTGTGGCGTCTTCCTTATACCGAGGTTCTTGTTTATGATAAACAACAGGTTAAGGTCTTCCATTCGAATCAGTCCTAGAACGATCTTGGTTCCCTATTCGTTGTTGGGTCTCGTTATTCTTGACGAGGTTCACATCACATTGTCACTATATTTAATACTTATCTGTTATATCTTTTTCTTTTTTTTTCTTAATTTTTGCTCCAAATATTAAGCTAATATCGGGTCAAATTAAAATTTTCATCACCTTCCGTATTCGACGTCAATTTGTGGCCTTTAGACCATATAGTTGCATGAACGAAAAATAGGCTAAATTGTTCGATTTTGATGACTAGATTTTATAGATAGTTTAAAGTAATGAATTTCGATTCGAGAGAGGAAGCTGAGGAAATTGGTAACATGAATTTCAGAATACATTTGCTTTAATGATTTGAGGGCTAAAATAAAAAATTTTCTTCTATTAATTTTTATTCTCAATATCATGTAGGTAGTGTCTAGTTTTTCTATTTTCTGTTCTACCAAAATATTATTGAGTTACAGCAGAAAATCGGTGTACAATTGGAGGAGATAATTGAGATCAATTATTTATTTATTTATTCTAAGGTGATATTTGGATGGAGAAAATTTGACTTTTGTTAGTTTTTTCAAAATAATTGAATATTTGTCTAATTGAAAGAGATAATTCTATTTTTTTTCAACTTTATAATTTATATTACGTCTGTGACAAGCGTTTAAGATCAGGTAAATATAAAAAAGTTATTGTATCTATGGGATGAAAAGAATCATGCTTAAATATACATAAACAAGTTGTATCATTCTAGATTGACTGAATAGAATATTTAGCTTATAAGTATCTGTTTAATGCCTTAGAGATCCAGAGATAATAAGAGAAAATGACTGAATTTACAAGAAAAACTTGTAGTGGGAGAGAATTTATTAGATGAGAGGAACATATAGTAAACAATAAAACAAGAAATGTTATAATTCATTTGAAATCCTAAAGTCTCTCTTAGACAAGTAACTTATAAAAAACTCGAATATTTCTGTCTTAGTTGATGTTTAACAAACAAAATTTTTAAGAATTATGAGTTTGTAGAGAAAACTTTTTAGTTTGACTTTTTCAATGAAAGTTGTGAAAAAATTAAAAAAATGTTTGATTGTAGAAGAATTTTTATTGCAGTTTGTTAAAAGGAAGGAGAGAATATTTGATGGATTTTTAATAAAAAATAATAAAGTTTATTTAAAAATAAAGAGAGAGATTTGATATTTTTTTTTTAACTAAAAAATGTTGAACTTCATGTGAAAAAGTATTGCGATATGTGTAAAAATTTTGAATTTAATTTTTTTTCAAAATTAAAAATATTTCATATCCAAACATTAGAAAAATTGGAAGGGGCCTCGTACATTTTGTGTTTTTTTTTTCTATTGTCTTTTATTATTTGTATATTTTAATATTTTATGTCTATCACCTCTTATCTTCTTTGGAAAAAGTCCAATCCAGGTGAGTCCCGTGATCCCATCATTAAAGGGTCAACTCAAAGGAAGGTACCTTGGGTCTTAGGCTATGCTTGTTTATTAAAATTTTAACTTCTAAAATTTTAACACAATAAAATAATTATAATATAATATTTCTCTCTTTATTAAATTATTATTTTTATTATAAAAATATAAAAAATTCACTCAAATCATCTCTCTCTTCAATTTTCACCAATTTTAATACTCTAAAATTTTAAACTCTCCAAAATTTTAACACTCAAACACAACCTAAATAACACAAACTACTATATCTTAAAAAGATATTAACTGACAGTGTAATTAATGCTCTTAAACTTTGTTATCTTATTTATTGTATATCTTTGACAAAAAACAATTAACAAAAAACACTATAGTAGCAAGTCTCGCGACAGAAACATGAAACAATTAAACAAGAGAAACATATGGCTATCGTGTTAACGACCTTTAAAAAATAAATGAAAAAATAGACTTTGCACCCATATTTTTTTTTTTAGTTTTTGTGACATTGAGTTAATGAAATTTTAATTACAGTTGATTTCTATCTAAATCAGTTGTCAAAACAGACAAAAAATTAAATGGAGAGTAAAAATCGACAGCGAGAAGTCGTTCATATTAGACAAGTGCTTATTTCCTACCTATTTTGATTGGCAATTTAGATGGAGGACGTAAATTGAAGAAAATTAAAAATTGAGATCCCAATATCATGAAAATAATAAAATGGTGATGCAAAATATATATCAGTACCCCAAACTTCGGGGTAGCAAAATGTATTTTTCAAAAAATAAAACCAAAATATGTTTAAGTTTGAGAAAAAACTTATTGAGTTTTTAAAAAATTATTTGAATTTGTAAAAAAGTGTTTGTGATCAGGGCTATGTCTAGTTAGACAATTGGAATCAAAATATCTATGCAAAAAGTATCATTTTCTTGGGACGGGGATTTTGGATATTTTTATTTTGTAATTTTTAAATATATTTTAGAATTAAGATTCTTTATAATTTTCTATCCAGTACAATTTGGATAAAAAAAAAGATAAAATATGAACTATAATATAGGATACATATCGTCTAAAATTTTAAACATGCATATAACATTAAATAATATATGATCGACCAATTATATCTATATTTTTTCAAATTATACTGTATCATTTAAGCAAATAATTATAGAGAATCCTAATTTTGTAATTCTATTCACTCTCCATCCTATTTCATATTTGTTGACTTCTATGGCACTGATTTTGAGCCTCAATTGTTGTCATCACAAATTCACAATGTCGGGTTCTATTGCTTAAGATTTGTATGTTTATGTAAAATTTATGAAATTTTGATAAAATTTTGGAATTTTTCGAAAATATTTCATATCCAATAGCATTACCTTAGGAAATGTCAAAAGAGCTTTGTATATTTTTCTGTGTTTTTTTCTATTTTCTTTTATTATTTATAGATTTTAATATTTTATCGTATATCAACTCTTATCTTCTCGCCAAGAAAAAAAAAACTGTTATCTTCTCGTTGCGTTGGAAAAAGCCCACATCCTTAAGGGGGTACTTGAGGACCTAGTCTAGGACCTCCAAAATGGCAAGCCCTCCCAATAACACAGACTACTTATCTTAAAAAGATAATTGTCAATGTAATAAATGCTCTTAAATTTGTTATCTTATCTATTGTATTTCTTTTTACTAAAAACGTAAATAAAAGGACTATAGCAGCAAGACTAAGAAATATGGGAGAGAATTT
>CM025856.1:819959-874804 GCA_003952965.2 Morella rubra
AGGTGAAGTATGTCAAAATTAATAGTTGAAATATTATATATTAATAAATATTGTTTTAATATAATTGGAGATTGCGACCGCCAAATATTATTGCGTAAGAATTGAAGAGTCGGGACTCTGACATCATCCATTTTCTTTTGACATTTCAACAGCCAACGTACTCCAAATGAACACGTGGCCGGCTAAACCTAAAAGATTTGATCAAGTCTGCAGACTGCATGCATGTACACTGCACAGTCACCTACAATTATTTTACTCCTTACTTCAGAAGAGGGATTCGAGCTGGATGAAAAATTAATAAGGAAAAGGGATCAGGGCTTAAAAGAAATTAATTATGAAAGTAGATAGTTTAAGACTCAATAGTTTTACCGAACCTAGAAGGGGGTTGAATAGGTTTAATTTTTTCTTGAATTTTATAACCACTTAATTACTGCACACTCTTTACAAGTACAGTTAGTAATTTCAAGAAAAATCAAATCAACAAAATAATCGTGCGGAAGAATAAATCAACTATGGACACTGTACAGCAGTATATTCAATCAGCCGAATATTACTTCTTACGTTCTTTATCAATTAAAGAAACTAAAGCAAGAACTAATCCTAACACCAGTAAGTTATTCAATGTAAATAAAATCAGAACAGGGACAACAAAATTTGTTTACGAAGAGAAAACCTTTCACTCTCCGAGCCTGAAGGCCAATTGTTCGAATCCACTATAATCTTCAACTTCAGTACACAGTGATCTTATAGGCTACCCAAACCCCATTTGCTAGTCTAATACACAGTTACCTTACCTGGAATCCAACTTCCAGATCTGCTTCATGCAGAAAACGAGGAACTCCTCTTCCGGTTGAAGATTTTGATTTCGAACTAATCTTTCACAACCAAGCTGATTTATCCACACTCTACGAGGAATCAGCCTTTCTTGGTGGATCTCCAGCAACCTCTAGAGTTTGTCTTTCTTAGTCAAGATGTATTATGGTGATAAAAAAAAAAAAAAAAAAAAAAAAAAAGATCTAAGATAATGTGGGAAGACAATGTCTCACTAGGTTCAGTCTCAGTTCACACACATCAAACTACAAAAACTTTTTCAGAGAATGTACGTAGGATCAAAGGCTCTGGAAGCAAGCATCTCTCTCAAAGAATCACTTATTCAATCATTGAGTTTTCGTGTTTTTCACGAATGAGAGAGAAGAATGGGTTTTTATTTTCTGGAGGTTCGAGTGGAAGGCTTCTCACGAATACTCTAGTAATCTTGCTTCTTGCGCGCTTTTATTAAAACCATTGTAACTGCCTTTCGCAAGTCTTGATCAAACTATGAATGAACTCTGATCAAACTTCAAGTTTAGTAAACTGTAAGCATACTTCAATCAAACCTTGACACTTCAGACGATCACCAAATATATTGAGGCATTGGTCTTGATTTGAGCAGGACTTAACAAATGCAAATCTCAGGAATTATATACCAACTCATCATGAAGTCTATACGCCAACGAAAAAATACATTAACAAATTAAATAGATTACTCATTAGGTTAAGATAGAATGGCCCCCTGCCACTTTTAACTCTTTAGAAGGGTATGAACCTGTATATATATATATATCATGACTCGAACAAGTTGCAGTACCAGACAGTACTTTTTTGGCTCGACCATGGCTTGAACCTGTCGTTTTTAACACGAAAAAATTATATATATAATGCTGTAGTATTGGCATTTCACTGTAAGGTATACGTATTTAAGTTGAAAAGTTGAAGATAAGATATATATGGAGGATTATCCCTTGAATAATCCTTAATTTCTATTGTGAAATTAATATTGCAAAACTTACAAGAAGAAGACGCAAAGAACATTTGTGGATTAATATTGAATAATATTGTATGCGAATGGGACCCTAACCCAACCCAGAACCAAGAAAGGAAAAATGAAGCAAATGATTATAGTGATGGGGGGCCGGGCATAGAGAATTAAGCAAGGCTAATGCTAATGGATTCAAGTTATTTTATTCACAATGTGCTCGAGTGCCAGAAATCCAAAGCTGGTCAATCTATGAATATATATTATATTATATGATAAACAAATGGATTAAACTAGGAATATCTAAGAATAAATTAAAGGTTATTTGGGATAATTGGGTGGTTGAATAAAATAATACAATTGGCCGAATGTGGATATGATACGGAGGGTTTCCTTTTGGTCGTTGGTCAATCGGAAACCTGACAAACTTCCAGAAACATTTGAATGTCTTCCCAACGTTCCAGGTCGTCATAAAACTTGTGGTCAAAAGTTTTTTTCTTTTTTTAATGGATGATTGATGTCGGAGAGCCAGGTGGGTAACCTTTTTTAATCTTTTTAACCGAAGCTTCTTTTGCTTTCACACCGGAAAATAAAGTTTATTGTATTTTAATGGGCAATGAAAGTGAAATCAAACTGTCAGTTCTTTGCTTGGTGGTGTAAAAATGATCGGGAGATTGAAATTTTACGAGAAATTGTAAAAAGTAAGTCAAAATTGTTTGATAGTATTTTATTTCGTGTTTGCATGCCAAGATAATTTATAAACCACCATGATTTAAATCATATATATGTAGAACAAATCTATAAATGTTTTCCATGAAGAAAACTTCGGAAAGTTTATTGAAAAACAAGGATGATGAAGAAAATAAGAAGAAATTCATTTATTTTTTTGTAAGCAAGGAAAATGGGCTCTGAGAAGCTTGCGGTAGAAAGAATAGCAGTGTAAAATGTCTACATCTTAAGACGAATTAAATTAAAAAAAAAAAAAATTTGTTGTGACAAGAAAATAATTTTATTGTTTGTAAGTAGTATATATTTTTCTTTTTTAGAATTTAACTCTCTCAAATACTTGTAAAAGCTGTAGGACTCAGAAAAGATGTTTAGAAGAAAAAATGTAAGTAAAAATCAAGAGATTAAAATGTCCTTAACCCTATTTTTAAAGCATTTCTCTCGAGGTTATAATTAAAGGTGTCACGAATATACTTTTGAAAAAAAAAAAAAGAAGAAGAAGAAAATTTTGTAAATTGTTTATGACTTTTTGGTAAAGAGGATTTTTTTTTATTTTTTTTTCACGAAAAATTGAGGCGAATATAAAATGAAAATGTCTCACATTGATATATATATTAATTACAATGACCCACCTGCTAATGAGCATGTGGGGATATTAAAGGTACAGGCTGCGCGCATGCATGCACTGCTACTCAATCAACTAGAATTATTTTATTCCTTTAGAACAGAAAGGATTCGAAAAGGATGGAAAATAAATAAGGAAAAGGGAGGGCCTAAAACAAATATATTAGATCACTAAGATAGGATCGCCCGTCTCTTAATTTTAACTCTTTAGGTGTGCATCAGTGCATGAACCTGTATATATCATAGCTCGTTCAACTTTGACGCTTTCCTCTCCTTTCATATGTTTGGGTTCAACCAGACACTTTCGAATGTTGCATTTAACACGCGTGACAAAATTAAAATTGTGATATTGGAATTATATTTTTTTCTTTTTAGATAATGAAAGAAACTTATGTATCAGTCTTGTGCTCTTTCAGGGCAGAATTTTAGTGCAGGTAGAGAAGGCATTACGACTGGATGGGAGAGCACAGTAAAAAAATTGCCAAACACATGCCGCAAGACATGCACACCACTTAAATGAGAACACTTAATTAGCTGAGATTCGAAGTCAGGAAGTTCAAGTTTACGACGTAGTCACAAGAATAGCCGCTTTTACAACTAGCTAATCTAGACTCTCGCGAGTGATATTGGCATTTTCATTATAGTAATGAATAATTTCTTCATAATTGAAGTCCAAGTGGATGATTGGTAAGACAAATGGTTATTGATGATGCCAGCCCACCTAACGAGCCATGGGCTGAGAAGAACAGTTCGGAGATATAAGGACTGCACAAAGAAGAAGTGAGGTGTGGGGTCAACCTCGGACATTCAAGTTAGCTCTATCTCTTTTTTGGTCTCTTCTGTTCTTAGAGAAAAAGTGATGATCAATGTCCTGGAAAAAACCTCTCTCGGTATATATATATATGGCTTAATATTTTCCAAGGTCACTGTAGTATGGCCCATTCTCTAATTAGTTTTTATAGAATTTTTTGTCCTGAAATAGTTCCTAAATTAACCCACGAATACTGTTCAGGTTTTTCCGTCCACTCAAGGACGGAAAATTCATACGTGGTAAATAGAGGACATATCAGCACCACTGAAAGATCAACACCTGTCTTTCCCTTGTCAAAACTTACTTGGCGTCCTCATTTGACACCTGCCACTATCCATTAAAAACAAAAGCCACGTCCTTTAAAATTAAAATCCACGTCCCTGCCCCTGTCCTAAATCCCTTTGCTTACAACACTCCTCACTCGCAGAACCATTCCCAACTTTGGCTTTCATACTGAAAACTCTAGGGGATTAGAGATTAGCTATCCACTCATTTCGAATCAACTACTATTCGGCTACAATCAGTTTTCAGATGGATTCAAGCTTTTCAGTGTCTGATTCAGCTGGAAATGGTAGCAGACTTCATGGCAGTCGGGGAGACATCAATATTCTAGCGGAACCGCCCTTCTGCCACTAGGGTTTAAGTTCTCGGCGTTGAACATCCAAAACTAAAGCGAACCCAAGCTGCCAATTTTATGCTGGAGCGAAATATAATATGTAAACAAATTAACTTTAAAACATGCCTCCTACGTGCTCCCTAAGTTATCCGAGCGAAATATAATATGTAAATAAGTTTTACTTTAACTCATGCCTCCCTCTTGCTCCTTAACATGCCCGAGCGAAATATGTAAATAAATTTTTTTTAAACCATGCTTCCTTGATGCTACCTAACGTGCCCCAGCAAAATATGTAAATAAATTACTTTTAAAACATGCTTCATATGCGCTCCCTAATGCGCCCGAGCGAAATATGTAAATAAGTTTTTTTTAAAACATGCTTCCTTGATTCTACCTAACGTGCCCTAGCGAAATATGTGAATAAATTAACTTTAAACCTGTTTCAAAATGCATCTTACATCAAAATAAACCAATTTCCTCCACAATCCATCTTCCACAAAATATACCAGTTTCACAAAGTTTGCATACCAGTATCTTCCAAAATATATCTTACACCAAACCTATCATTTCATCCACATACCCCATCTTCTAAAAAACAACCCCATCTTCCACAACAAAATAATCCAAACTAAAAATTAACAAACTAGACAAGTACATCATCCGCAAAAGCTGGCCAGCATTTTTCCATGCAATCAACGACTGCTGTGTGGCTATGACCCTCCAATGGCGCAAGCCTGACAATGTCGGGGTGATCGTCTAAAATTTTTACAAAATTGAATACCTTGCTTGCATGCTGATGGGGTGATCGTCTCGGTGGTAGTGGCGGTGGTGGTGGAGTTGGTGTAATTGGGGTTGGCATTGGATTTGAGGGCAGTGGACTGTCCATGGTATTTGTTGTGGCTGGTTGTTTCCCTTTTCGCCTTTGAGCCCGTTCTCCTTGTGCTGAAGTATCAACTTCGCAGTTTGCGGACTTCAAAATAAAGACAATTAGTTATATGTTAGTTGTTTATGCAAAGAACATGAGACAAATTCCAAATAAATGTAAAACAATATTTAAGTACCTACTGTTGGTTCAGATTAACACATTTCTTGCAAATTCTAGCATTGTGTCCAACAATGCCACATTTTCCACAGTGCAGATCATATCCAACCCATTGTGTTCTATCATTGTTTATTATGCAACCATGTGCTTTCCAACTAAAAAGAACAGATAATCGACAAAAAAATGTCCTTTAAAAGCTGCGAAGTTGACCCACCATTTTAACCCATTACATTTAAACGTCTTGGGGTATAAATTGGTAACAGATCTCACGGAAACGAACCACTATTTTCATGAAATGAAAAGGATTTCAGTGAAGTGGCTTACTGTCGCGAATGCACCGGACCCCAATGAAGAAGTGAAATGCAGATTGAGAAGATTGAGCCAAACGTGAGCGTGCAAAACCACAAGCCTGAGTGCTCTGCTTTGCACAATCTCTCAACCTCCGACTTCTCGGTGTTCTCGCTCACTTTAGGGTTTTCAAACGAAAATATTGGAAAATTTCAATGAAATGAAGTGAGCAACGTCGAGGGGGCAAAGGGATTTAAGGCAAGGATGTAGAATCGTGTGGGGAAGGAGATTTAGGGCAAGGGGTAGGGACGTGGATTTTAATTTTAAAGGATGTAGCTTTTATTTTTAATGGATAGTGGCAGGTTTCAAATGAGGACACCAGGTGGGTTTTGACGTGGAGCACAGTGGAAAGAGAGACAAGTGTTGCTCTTTCAGTGGTGCTGATATGTCTTCTGTTTGCCACGTATGAAATTTTTCGTATTTGAATTAACGAAAAAACCTGAGCAATATTCATGAATTAATTGAGAGATCATTTCTGGAGAAAAAATTTCATAAAAACTAATTAAAAAATTTGTCATACCACATGAACCTTCGGAAATATTAAGTCTCTCATTATATATATATATCTTGGGCACTTAAGTCCAACGAGGACGAAGAGTAGGTGGCTGAGATTATATCCCACGTCCTTTTTGAGAGTACGCAGACTTCTTCTTGGGATCTTCCCGTGGTAGAAAGGTTTGTTCTGAAGTGGGTAGGAGAGATGGTAACTTGCGTCCTCCTCGAGAAAGGTCAATCCCTTCGGCCTTTTGCAATGTGGCCTGCCAATTGGCCGACATGATTACTTTTCTCATCCGGAACCTCCCTTACGGCAGATTGGACGCGCCATAAAGAAGGCTTCTCCTTGTCATTCAAGGTACTCTTATCAAAGTTGGGGCCATGTGCCCGCGTTGGAGATCATATGGGGCCTTTCTTGGGCCTCAACTTTTCTCTATACCTATCTGATGGGCCCATATAACGGGTATGGACCTCATATGTCTTTTTTTTGGGCTGGATTACCGAAGAAGGTAGTCCGAGTAAAATCTACCTCACCAGTTATAGAAAAGGGTTTTTGTTTGATGCGAGTTTTCCTTAATTTCTTTTCTTTTTGAATAAAAAATTTAGAATGAAAAGAAAAACATATATTTAACAATTTCAAATTCTTCAAATTTTTAAGTACGTGCGAATTAGAAAATGCGTGAACATGTAGAAAATTCATCCATTTTAGTATTTCGGTTGACGCACACATTATATTCGGATTAGAATTCCCTAAAATTCTTAGCTTGATTTTCTTTAATACCAACCCTTGATTTCAAAGTCAAGGGTACATATTCCATCACATTAGTAGTTATCATGACCATCAAATTCAAACTGCAATGTGATAAGCATGATGTTAAATATCAAAATAATAAATTAATTTAATTGAATTTAATTTCTAGTTTATGATAATTTGTACTGTTGAATTGGTAATCAAATTAATGATTGGGCACCGAAAGCTAAAAAAAAAGGATGTGGCTTTGTTGCATACAACGTGTGGTTCTCATGATTGAATGTGGGAACTTCTGGAAGAAGAGGCAGAAATTACTAAATTAGTCTTACGATAAATAATTTATTATATTTAAAGCAAGTACAGAGCACTGAGCAGCATAAGTACGTATTTCTTTTGAATGATTGTAATATTTAATATTTTCTTTCATTATTAATTAAATTTTAATTTATTTTTTTTTTAAAAAAAAACTCCAATTATATCTCGGATGTTCCATCATCCACCTTCTTAAAAGATCAAACGTCAACCTCTTGGCGATCGGACGTCCATGACCATCAATCAATCGTCCGAAAAGAGATGATCGGACATCTATTGTCCACCACCCATCGTCCATCACCATTGAGCAAACGTCCAAAAATAACGATTAAATCACTTATTCTTTTAAAAATATTTTGTAATGTTTGACACGCGTCATAATTTATTTATTTACATAAAAAAATTTAATATGGGTTATGAATTAAATCACTTTCGAAAATAACAAATGATTCGTTATTATCCAAATTAAATGAACTAAAAATATCATAGAATTGAGCTAATATATTCAATTACTTTCGCTCATTTGGTTGTTTATAAGAATGTACAAAAATTAATTAACTCTTCTCAAGTTTCAAAATGTTTTATTACGCTAAATATGTTTTAAAAACAATCAATCCACGACTTCCATTCGATTTGATCGCTAAATCTTACGAAAAGTGGTGTGAATTGATTGAAATACCACTTCAAGACAAAATTGTAAAATAAATAAATAAAATTCAAGAAATAAATTAAAAAATAAAAATAATGAAAATAGAGTTTCAATATTTTTATTTAAAAAATATTATTTTTATTTTTTATATCATTCTTTTTATTTTTTAATAAATTTTTAATATTTAAAAAAAATTTCTCTTGAAGGGACATTTAGATTATTTTGCATGTGGTTTAACTTTTTTACTTTCACCTATTTTTAAGTGATTGTCAAATATCTGAAAACCCTAACACTAAATTTCTCATTTAGTTCAAGCTAACATACAGGGGTTTAATAAACCTTCTATTCTCTCGTGCAAATAACCCTTTCAATGGACAAAATATATATAATAATTTCCACTGAGCATGGCTCAAGTGGCACGTACCCCTCCTCTCAAGGGAGTCTAATTCTGGAGTAAAATCCCTAAAACGACATGATAAATTAGTTCACGTGGTTTTAGTTTAGGTTGTAATTCAGAAATATTTTGTCAACATTGAAACGGGAAAGGCTAATTTCTCATAAGTCAAAATTACAAGAACCTATATAACCCTATTGCAATTAAGCCGAAAAGAAAGTGTAAATATTTTGTGGAATGATTGAATGGGACTGTTAAGCGACTTAATTGTAGAGCGCTTGACATGCTTATTGATGGAAAGAGAATAGGAATTGCTCTTGCGTGACTTCCCTATCTTTAATATCCAAAACATTTTGAGGGGTTCTAAGTCCTCCTATAGTGATTCGTTTCAAGGGGAGTCGGACCTCCTAAGTTCAACATACATTGATAATAGCAAATTGATCTATAATTCTATTAATCTTCAATATCTCCTTTTATAGGAAAATTAAATAGACTAATTAAGAAATCAACAAGGAGTCCTATTATAAAAATATAACGACAATCTTACAATCTTATTATGAAAATATAATAATAATTCCAACAACCAAAAATGTTGTCCCGAATTTTTAGCCACTTATTTATCTAAAGAGATAATCATGTGGCTTATCCAGATCTTCTTCCTTGACACCTTATGCTTCCAGCGGCCCTTATAGTCTATGCCTTTTATGATCATAATGGCTAAGCTAGGAATATCTGGCTCTGATCTATTGATTATAATTAAACAAGAAATTAATGGGATAAATGGGTGGTTGAATAAACCAATAAGTAATGGTGTATTTGTCACTCAGATACAGAGCGTCTCTTCGGTCGGGTCAACTGGACATGACTTGAAAAACTTCTAGAAGCATTTGAAAGTCTTTCGAAGTTCTAAGCTGCTTTCATAAAATGTGATCAGAAGTGTTTTGTATGGATGATGGATGTTGGAGAGCCTAGAGGGGTACCAACCTTTGTAACCTTTTTAAGCAAACCTTATTGCTCTCACACCAGTTCAGACAAGAAAATTTAATGAATTTTCATGAACAATTAAACTGTAATCTCTTTGAATCAAGATCCTCTCAAATTTTTTGCTCGAATTAGATAGTTTAATTCGAAGAGAGAAATACATAGCATGCATTGAATGTTATAGAACCTCCACTATAACACTGTTTAACAATTAATACGAATAACATTGAATATTGTAGAACTCACATGTTATGTCTATCTCTCTATATTGAACCATTCAATTGAAGCAACAAATTAGAGAGAATTATAATCCGTTCTCCTCAGCCGTGGACATTTTTCCATTAAGAATATTTCGGAAATTTTATTAAAAGAGAAAAAGGATAATGAAGAAAACGCAAAGAAAGGACTGATCTCCAGAAGCTTGCTGATAGAAAGAATAGATGTGAAGTTAGGTTTCTTTTGGTTCAGCTTTCTAAAATACCAGAAACCCTCTTTCTCCTTTCGTCCATTCCAGCCAATTAGAAATAGTGAGCCCAAGAATCATTTAGTAATTCTTCAGTAGAAATGGTGAGCTCAAGAATCAATTGAGATTCTTCACTACCGATCTAGTTAGTTGTCATTGCCCCCTTGGGGCGCTGTCTCAATAGTTGGGAGGTCACCTTCCATATGCTCGACCTACAAAGTTCAAAGTATGAAGTTGATGCTTCTACCATTAGGCAAATCCAGAACACATGGAGCCAGTTACATGTGCAACACCCAATGGGAGTTACCCTGCAACATGTCCAGGGCAACATGGTAGTATGCTTCTACCATTAGGCAAGTCCCACAACACATGGAGCCAGTTACATGTGCAACGCCCAATGGGAGTTACCCAGCAACATGTCCAGGGCAACATGGTAGCTCCATCTCTCTCTCTCTCTCTAGCAATACACAAGAAGAGGGATAAAGCTGAACCACATTTTACATTGTGTTCAACAATTAATAGTCTCAGCATGTCATCTTAATTATACACAAAATTAGATCTTCAAAAGACAATTCTATATAAAACCTATACTCCACTAAAATAAGTAGAACTAACATTAAGCTCCAGTACCACGGAAACCTATGAACCAAAGGAATAAATAATCATATAATACATATCCCCACAGATATGCATGTATGGACATATACAGAGGAAACGAGGAAAACATATACCCAACACTTACACGCTCTCTGACCAAACCCCGCACTTCTCCGGATGCAATCCGTCAACTTGGTTTCCACCTACCTAAATTTTTCCTCCCATACTTTTCAGAAATTCATGATTGCTTCAGTTCTCTCAAGGCCGCAGCAAAAATCTACAAGTCCATGAACGAAACCATCTTTTAGAGCCAATCATAAAGCAATTCAAGATAGAATATATGATATGTGACAGCAATTCAAGATAGAATATCTGATATGTGACAAAGGTTGGCATTCATCGATGTTCTCAGATGATGCATCGTAAACACGATTATCTACAGCAATTGAGGCATGCCCAATATACTATGATTTAGTCTAGAGCCCAAACTTCTTCTGTCAATAAAAGACATCTCGGTTTTTTTTTCTTTTTTTCCTAAGCTAAATGACATCAGTTCGTTCCTTTTTTTCCTTTTTTCTTTCCAATCAAAACAAAATGCTTTTCATTCAAAAATATAAACAAAACATAATTCCTGTTCATATAGTAAACACTAAACACTAGCATCAAAACCTGGTGAAAAAGGTCTGAACATTCAAGTTGAGACCTGAACAACTAGGGCTGACCTAAACTGACCCGAAACCGACCGTGCTGACCTAAACTGACCCGAAACTGACTGGGCCGGCCTATTTGGGCCAGCCTGATTTGACAGTCGACCCAAAATTATGTAGAACCGATTGGGTACCTAGAACCGTGGGCCGAACCAAACCAAGGATATATAGGGAACTTCAATGATTTTTTATTTTTTTTAAGTGGGGGGTGGGGAGACCCACCCAAACCCACGTAGGGTGCGTTTGAAGTGTAAAATTTTACACTTCTTAAAATTTTAACACAATAAAAAATTACAATATAATATCTCTCCCCATCACATCATTACTTTTCACTATAATAAATATTAAAAATCATCTCTCTCTTCACTTTTTCACAAATTCAATACCCTAAAATTTTAACAATCAAACACACCCGTAGTCTCCCCACCCCAAATTCCCCTCGACGCCTCATTCGTCATTCTCTTTTCTTTTCCCTTTCTTTTCAAATTGAAACCCTAGCCGCCGCCCCACACCCCCGCTGGCATCTCTATCTCTCTGTCTCTCTCTCTCTCTATCTCACACGGCCACGCCCCCTCTCTTAGTCTCTCTCTCTATCTCACGCGACCACGGTAAATGTCCTCTCTCTCTCTCTCGTTATTTACAACTTTTCCTTTGATGTTGGCTCGTTTGAAATCTGCAACTAAGAAATGAAACCATGATCTGAAATCTGCAATTTTGACAATAACATTTGAGTTTAGCTTGGGTTGGATGGACATGCAGCTTGCTAATAAAAGGGCAAAAGGGCACCTTCCTAATGGCAAAAAAAGTTGAGCTATTCTTGTCGAAGGTAAAATTGTTTCAGTTCCCCACTCTTTTCAACCATATCAGAAATGGGGCTTGAATTTCACGAAACCTCTAAATCCTCTTTGAAGTCTCAGATTGCCGACCGAACCGGGCTGACCACCAAACCTTGTCGGCCTGGCCGGTTCTCCCAACCGGCGTTCGGCTGTCGGTTAAGAGTTTACAAGAACCGAACCCCTCGGTTCGGTAAAAACTGAACTGAGGGGTCGGTTTTCACTCCTATGAACAACTCCGAGTACACCTCAAAACAACACAAGATGCTGCAACTAAGCCAGCTTAACATAAATAGTGTGCTGGCTTGAAAAACGTCAGTAAACATGGCATATTTTGTGAGTCATTCAACTAGCTTTCGTTAGAAGCCACTTCTATCAAAGTTCAAGTGTGATATGCCGGAAGGGGACATTGAAATAACTTGGAGGCAGAGTTCTGGCAAGCCGCAAAGGCAATGTTATTACACAAAGCCAAGGCTATTGAATTCAGGTACATAACCGTTCAAAATAGCACTTAGCTCAGCTATATATGAGTTTGAGCAAAGGCAATGTTGTATTCTAGTTAGAGACCAACATCACTGTTGACCTGCATGTAAATCAACATCTGGTCCCTGATCATTCATCGTTATAAAACTGATAAGCAGACTAACCAAATTCTTCACAATCCAAATTACCATAAATGACAAAACACAAAATCTCATCAAGCCAAGATTTGCTATGTTTCCAAATGGAATGACATACACCACGATTGCCACCAAACCTACTACATCTTAATTAAATAAACTCCAATTAAGAGGCTCACAATCCACAAAACTGATTGCAAGAATCATGAACTCGAAATGACTTCTAGCAAGTCCGCTAATAGTTAACTTTGTGATAAAAAGCTCCAAGCTTTTTAAGGAATTACCACCCCATCTATAACCACTTTATGGTTCCTTAAGTATGTCTACTTGTTTATTATAATCACACAGATGAGCTCCACAGCCCAAAAATCATACCCAAATCCACCACAGACACAGGTGCAGTCAAGCATAAAGCAAGATGCATAGTAATAGTAGACAATGGGAAAAATAAAGCACAGATTAACTATCTAACATACTGTTCCTAAGTTACGAAGTAAGAGAAATCGGTGTCTCATACTAGATATACAGAAGACATTGAGAACCACAACCCTATGATACCAAGAAACTAATATTCTATCAGAGAACCCTAACCAAACTAGGAAACCAAACTCGGAGAGAATGCCACAAGGATGTGGCAATACCAGTGTCTACTCTAGTGACGATTCACGAACTCTGATTTAATACATTAAAATTGAACAGTAGGAAAATAAGACCTACAGTGTAACTAACTCCAATAAACATTGAATGCCACCAACTCTGATCAGACATCACAGGTGCTCACAGTGACCCCCATTGACTCAGTCCATTGATACTCTCAGTACTAACTCGAACCATTTCAGTCAAGACTCTAGTCAATGTTTCCTGCAGAGATAAGTAAAGGCTCATGATTACTAAAGGTCTACTCCTAAACCCACCCCCTCGCCCACCCCCCTGGAGTGACCAGGGTCAAGTTGGAGTGTGCAGAAAACCGAGTCACTGAACACACTAATTTTTGGCATCTCCATGAGCCAGTAAGCCAAATGTATGCAAAACCAAAATGTCAACTGGTACACAGGTTGTAAGCTTGAGAAACCGATATGCACCAAACTGACCGACATATAAACATCCTTTCTGTCAATAATTTCACACATTCACCCCCACATCTACACTCCACATCACAGCAATCAGCACCCTAGGAAAATAATAACGCAGAGTCTCTCTCTATCTCTCTCTCTATCTCTCTAGCACACATATACCCTGCAGCTGTTTCTCTAGCTTCAGACCTCTACTCCTTCTAAGTTTGACAGATATCCTCATGCCTTAAAACTCTCCTCTAGAATCCTGAACTCCCAGGATTTGCCACCACCACCAGGTGGATTTCAACCTGGCCCAATATGGACAAATATATAAAATACACGTTCTTGGAAAAAAAAAACTGTCTGCCTCACATCATGCCCGCATGTCATGCTTCTCCAGCACAATTTCCAACTGTTTGATTTACTGCCTAACTTTTGGCTTTCAAATGATAAGAAAGTCAACAAATTAAAGACTCTTGGTTTTTGTTGCTTACTGCCCACAAGCCTAATAATCAACCATGTTCACAGAAAATTCATATGCAACATTAACTAATTATGATAGTATTCTCATTCTAAAATACATGACATGCATTTACTGGGTGTGCCAATTCAAATGCAATATAGAACATCATAAAAGTGTTGCCACTCACATGTGAGGCATGCAATATGCAGATTCTAATACATCAATCAATTAAAAGGAACCATGCGCAAGGTAACATGGGGTAATAGAAGTCGACAAAGGGAAACAAACAGTCAAATATGAACAATAATGAAAGGGGTAATGTCATAGTACGACCCTAATTATAGGCCAAAATTAATCTTGCCCCCTTAAATTTTAATACGACGATTTACGCTCTCTATGTTTTGAACATGATCAATTCTCGCTTTCCATTTAAAATGGCTGTCAAGTCAGACAGAAAAAATCATGCAAAATGACCAGAATACCCCTCCCAAAAAAATTTAGAAAATAAATAAATAAATAAAAATTTAAGAAATAAATTACTGAAATAGAGTTTTCATATTTTTATTTAAAAAGTATACTTTTTATATATCATTTTTTTATTTTTTAATGAACTTTTTAATATTTCTAGTAAATTTGTCTTTGAGGGGCATTTCGATCATTTTGCATATGGTTTAACGGTCATTTCAAACAGAAAGCGATGATTGGTCATGTTCGAAACATAAAGGACTCAAACCTTCATTTTTAAGCTTAGGAGGTGAGATTGATTTTGACTTATAATTAAAGGGCGTACCATGAAATTACCTCATAATAAAAAGAAATTCTTTATTTCCTCCTTTCCAATTCGTAACCACCGAACTGGGATTAGGGGATGAACTTTCAGAAAACATCGACTTGCCTCTAGCAACATCCAACCAATTCCGCATTTCAGCCATCATATTGTGGCTTTCCCGCTGAATGTAGCCCAAACTTCACCACACTGATGATTTGCAATTTCCAACAGATGGCTACTGGGTTGGAAGAGGATTTTACCCTTAGCTACGTTCATGGTTAGTTAGATATAGGAATAATGTTCACGCACGTACATCTTTTTCCATTTACTTCTTTTTGTTGCTTTCCATTTCAAGTCTTCGATACCAGCTTTTTAGAGAAGCTAATTATTTAGGCAAAATGGCAAAGGAAATCTAATAAAGACAAGAGAAGAGAAGAACCTGCATACCTTAGAAGGTGCCCCAGGATGCCGTTCAAAACCTGTAGGAGGCTTACTACAGCTACTACTCCCCTCAGACTTAGTGTCAATACTTTTCTCTTTGTTATTTGATACCAAAGACCTAGTACGAGGCCTTCCAATATCATTAGTGCATGGCACTGAATCCTGTTTCAAAGCTTTGCTGTTTGTTTGATCATTCTTTACTGTGTCTGGCGAACTATTCATGGTCAAACTAGGGAGATTGTCATCCTTTTTTGTGAACTGTGTGGCTGCTGCTCGTGCACCAGCTATGGCGGCAATAAGGCTTGATGATGTGTCCACTTCAGATGCCTTAGATGCAGGGAACTTCGTAAATATAGATCCTGGTGTCAAGGAAAATGGATCTCGTGGATTTGGAAGCGGAAACTTCACTGGAAGTGGACCCTCAACTGAAGCAAGACCTCTAATAGCAGCCTCATACATCTGTCACAAGCAAACAATGTTGCTGATAGCCACTCCTACAACAGAAACCCAGATAAAGAGGATTTTTTTTTTTTTTTGAGAGGGCGGGGGGAGAGGGGGGTGGGGGTGGTTGATTAGATCTGTGTTCAAAAAATTTATCCCAATGTGAGAACAAAAACACTGTTTCCCATTGTTTTTGCACTCAAAAGAGAAACATTGTTCTTGAAACAAAATACCAACCTAGTGAAAACTGTTTGGGTGGTGCAATTGACAATTTGTTTACGATACTGACAACTAACCTAAATGTTTATTTCCCTCTATTCCTCCTTTTCCTAATTCTGTGTATGCCATTGCAATTAAACAATATGGTAACACTGAAAACAATATTTCATCATGATATGGGTCAGTGTGGCTCCTCTAAACCCAATACAGTTCATAAAGAAGACACATAATTTAGGGACATATACAACACTGAAATGACCTCCAAGGAACATTAGCAGGTGTTCTGGCACACACCTGGAGGTGGCTACCTCACACAGGTTGAATGGTTTTACTTTTTCCAATTGACATACAATTTCTAAATATTTTAAAGAGAAATAGGTCAACCATTTCTTTACAGTTTTTTTGGGGCTCAAGGAAGTCAGATTAGGGAAAATCCTGAGAAAAAAACTGGCCCTGATATGTTTGGCATGAAAGTGAGAATGAAACAGGAAAAGGGGAAACTTTTGCAAAGCGGAACACAGCTGTAATTCTCAGGATAAAAGTTCTGCACAGTACATACCTTTTTTTCCAGATTATAAACACGTTGGTAGCCTCGCATCTCAAAAGGAATTAACAATTTCTGCATCGATTGTAAAAAATAAAAATAAATAAATAAAATTCAATATTAGAACTTAATTTGTGAATAAATACCACAAAAACAGTCATAAATATATTGCAGTAGTAAAGCATAACACCTGTGGCTGTTCACAAAGCCAACAAAACTCGGTCTGTGCTTCCAACCTCACCTACAGGGGACATGTCTAGATTTTAGTCAACAAAATCTAGGGAACCATATAACAGAACCACCTACTATATAGGAACAAGTAAAAAATTGAGTTACCCACCCCTTCAGGTACCATGTCCCAGCGTGCCAGCTCTTGACCTCTAACACAGCCAACCACTTCAACACATCCTGAATCAAAGATAAAACCACTCAGACTAGTCTAAATTTTTTTCCTCAAAACAGAAATACAACGAAACAATCAAAAGAAAATTAAAAATTCAAGATGTTCCTCGCAGAAATGTCAGTCCAGGAATATCTCTATAACCAAAAACAACTATAAAACAGCTTATGTTTAAAAATAATTGCCCTGCTTGAACTGGACCACTTGCATTACTTCATCCCATTTCCCTATGTCATTGACTGGGTGCATGGGAGGCTGGGAGGGGGAGATGTATTTGTGCTTTGTCGACATACTGTATCAAACAGAGAAAGAAAGAGACCAAAAAGAAAAACCTTCAGATTGATCTGACAATCCCCTAGCACAAAGTTAAACCTTAATCCAGTCTTGCTGCAAAAAAAAGGCTTAATAATACAATATTTTTCAAATTTTTATGCTATACTCAGTCGTGCTTGTATGTATCCTTGATATATGGACTCCATTTTAAATATGCACAGGACAAAAGTCATGAGGAGTATAATCAGTTGCAAGCCTCATTAAGCACATCAAGTATGTGAATGTATAACTTAGGTTGACATTATAAGGCCAAGGAGAAATGCATTGTCTTTTTTGCAACTTGGATTTATGGAGACAGGAAAAGTTAAACTATAAAACAAAGAAAGGATGACCCACAGGAACACATAGTATGAAAAGTTAAAAATTGTGAATACCTAATAGTCGTGAAACAGGATAATGTTCTGGAAACTTAAGATCGTTTATTCCATTCACTGCATAAATCTCCCGGTAGAATTCCTCCATTGATTTGATGGTAGCTTCATCTGGGACCTTACTTGCAGCATGAATCCAAAGGCGGCCTTCAAAAGGCAAAATTCTGAATAAGTAGAAATAAAATCACCGGAAAGAGTGATTATTCAAAATTATTATGATATTGTTGTTAGTGATGCAATTATTCTCGGAAAGCAAATAGAACAACATAACAATTCCAGCTAGTAAATGCACATTCTGAATTTTTCTCCTCATGGAGACGGACAGACATATTGCTTGCTTCTCATGAGAATGAATCACGGTAATGTCCTGGTGATTTTCAGGTCTAATCCATTAGTAACTTCCCAACTATGGAAGGAACATACAGGAATATGGTTCAAGTGCTACAAAATCACTGAACTTCCTGTAGTGCCCTTCAGGAAAAGAGTTATAAATTTCTATCAAACCCCTTAATCAAGCACTGAACAAAATAAAGAATCCAAAGCTCCTCATCAAGAAGGGCTTGCCCTCAGCTTTGTGACAGTTTGACCCACTCCATTGCAGTCAAGGGAAGAAATGGTATGTACATATGACTTGTCCATTATTGGAACTCTTACGCTTAAAAATCTTTTTTTCAGATTCAAGATTGGTGCCACGAGAATGGTGATTAACCTATGACTTAATGCCCAATGGGAACCTTGAGAAGGCACCATTTGCAGCTAATGATTTTAAATACTCAAAATTATGCTGCTATTCTCAGTTGTGGCTTGAAATAATTTCTAGTTTCACCTAAGTTATACTCTGTCAACCAAATTCCCTCCCCACCCCCCCCAAAAAAAAAAAAACCATTTTTTAATTCTATGGTTATAGTTGCTAAAGCTTTGGTAATTGTGGGTAGCAGAGAGGAAGACGGATGTTAGCAATTGAATAAAGCTCACTAGTTAAGCAAGACAGTGTGACTTTTGTTTTTAGTAGCAAATGGTAAGAATGTTTGCATCAGGAATGTGAAAATCAAGCAACAAGGGATTAAATTCCCCGATCAAGGGATTTCTGTATGGCTATGCAAATTGACCATTATGTGTCTGTGGATGCGACAAGGGTAGCTAAGACAATGGAATATTAGCTGAATCTGCTAACAAGGTGAGTTCGAACAGAACCGATGTGATCAGCTACAGAATTATGGTTCTTGAAGTGGCTACTGGAAGAAGAAAGTGGCTACTAGGTGGAAAGGGTTTGGAGTTTGCAATGAGAAGGGAGGTTGTTAATGACAACTGATCCAACGAATGGGTGTAAATTTGATGAGGGGTAGATGAACAAGATGTTAGTTGTTGGACTGGCTTGCTCTCATCCTGTCCCATAGGCAAGATCCACAATAAGGCCATGGTTGAAATACACCAAGGTCTTGCAGGCCACTGGAGTGGGGAGAAGCAGTTGGGGAGAACAGGAGTAAAGGGAGGGAGGTTGTCAAACAATGCAGCAGCAGAAGCGATGATTTGCATTGGAGGGTGAGAAGGAGGAGGGATAGGATGGGCTGGGTGGAAGAAGAGGAAATGATTTGGTGTTGTTTGATAAATGTATCAAATGATTGGTTTTTGGTCTTCATTTTTATCCCATTCCAAGAAAGCATGTCTGATGTGGCATATGAGCGTCCTACTATTGATTTCCATTTGTAAATTATTCAGAGATGTGAGAGGAGGGGACTATTTGAAAGGAGTGGCGGCACACAGGTTATGAATAGCAAAATTAACAACCGAGGGCATAATATCGATGTAAGCAAAGTAAGTGGATAGATTAATTTATCTTAACTGAAAGTCTATCAATAGAATCAGGCTAAGAACAATGTACAACTTATAGAAGAATAAAGACAGACAAAAAAGATGAGAATTTCCTTTCACATGGAAAAGTCCAATCTCCCCTGTGAATATTCAAACAATATACAAACAGGAAGAGAGAAGTTAAATTCCAACGATGATCACCCATCTTCTCATCCCACCATATCACTTCTTATAATTTCTCACCTATCACAATTGCCAAACACTGTTTTAACTAGAAGAATATGGTTTTCTACGAAAAAAATAGGTAACTCCCCCAATATCAAAAGTTGGGGAATTCATAAAACTTGGAAGCTGATGAGTGTCTATGATTGGACATAATGACCCATCAAGATCTCCTAAGAGACAAGAAACCTATGTTGGTTTCCATAGGAGGCCTGACTAGACCACTTGTGTTTTACGTAAATTTCCAAGTTCATCCACAATTCAACAAAACCCAGAATCAAATAACAAAATTATTTGTTTTCAGGGCCGGGGGTGGGGGGGTAAAGGGAATTAGGGCAACATATGTAGAATCTTACTTCTCTTTCACTTTCAAAAAAAAGTGAGAGAGAAACAAAGCCCCATTCCCAAATTTTAATCCTTTTTCCTTGCCCCACTCTCTCTCAGCAATCAAATAAACCAACTTCAATAACCGATACTACCCACAGTAAATATATGACGAAAAACGCATTGGGCATCAAGCTTTTCCACTGGAAATCAAAGAGCTCAAACTGCGTACCTTTGATTGGAGCAGGCCATGATCGGCCCTCAACGCGCTTTATGCCATGAACGAGCAGTGAAGCCCACGGCTGGTGCATAGTAAGGCATGGGTTTGTGTAATTCCCGGACGAGTTTCTTCCTCGCATCTTGTTTCCACTGACGGCCTGAAATTCTCTCGCTGGAGTTGCTTCTCGAGAAAATAGGAGGACGACGGACAGCAGGAGAATTGTGCAGGGTCCCTATCGAAAGAATCTCTCTTTGAATATTTTTTTAAAAAAATTCACTCCATCTACTTTCGTTCGAACTTTTGGAATCAGCGAAATATTTCTTAGGCCACACGGCAATGCACTTTATAAGTTACGTCAGTCATTTCGTTTGCATGAAAATTTTAAAATTCGAATTCAATTTTTAAAATTTATAATCTCAACATTACTCTTATAAGTATATCAATACAATTTAATTTTTACAAATATCAATACAATTCAACAACTTCTACATATATGTCGATAAAATTCAAACATCACCTAAATATTCACATCATACTAGGGGGTGTTTGTTTGGGGAATCTTTATTTTATTTATTGAGATTTATTGGGGTTTGTGAAAAGTGAAGTGTGTATGTGTAAAAGTTAAAAATTTTGGAGTGTATTTGTTTTGTTTGGAAATTTTGATGCCCCAAAATATTGGGAAAACAAACACCCCCTTAAAATTTTTAAAATTTTACCAAAACGGACACGTGGGTTTGGATTTGCTCTTCTAGTTTTGGATTAACATTTTAATTTGAAATTTAAAATTTGGGTTTCAAAATTGGGCATGTTTGTTTTCATAATTGTTCTAAAATGCAAATGTATTCACAAAATCAATATCCAAAATCTTAAAAATTTATACACAAATACCAATACATTTGACACAATCTCTAATAACTTCACACAAACTTTAATACATTTTTTAAAAAAAAATAAACAAATTTTCTTTCTCTATACTTTTTCACAACTCAAATATTCCAAATCATATCTTTTTTTATTTTCAGAATTAAATATCTTTAAAACTTTTCACTAACCTTTACACAAAACCTATAAAACTATAATTTACATAAATATTCACAATTCTACCAAAATACTACAATTTTTTACAAAATGAACACCCCTGATTTTGAGTCTTTTTTGGATTTTGGCTTTAAAACTAGTTTGGGATGTTTTATTTTTTTATTAACAAAGATATTAACTATATTGAATTGATTTATTCAATTAAAATACAAACATAATAAACCTAAAAAAATCGAGAATGGGAGCCCCTTAGGTTGGGCAAATATTCCGACTAGAACCGGAATATGTTTTTTAGCATTTTCTAGAACCAGGGTATATTCATTTGTAAAAGTATTTTAGAACACAAATGTATTCAACAAAATTTGCAAAAATATTCAAAATCTCAAAAATTCTTACATAAATACCAATACCTTTTATACAATCTCCAACATTTTTTTACACAAACTCCAATACCTTTTTAAAAAAATTATAACAAATATTCTCTCTTCATACTTTTTCACCTAACTTCAATACTTTTTTATTAAAAATTTCATCAAATCATCTCTCTCTACACCTTTTTACAAACACCAACAAAAATTAAATATCTTTAAAACTTTTCACTAACTTTTACACAAAAACCTATAAAACTCCAATCTATATAAATATTTACAATTCTATCAAAATCTTAAAAATCTTACAATTAATTACAAAACGAACATCCCAAAAATTTCCAGAATTTAAAGTTCCAGCTATTTTAAAAAATAGGGCTCAAATAGAGAAAAGATTTTATTTTTGGATACCCATAATTTTAGAATGTTGTAATTTTGTTTGTTTTAGATTTTTGAATTTAGAAAAATATTTATTGTAAATTTTGGATGAATGCTTGTTTTATATTTTATTTATTATTAATTTATGATTTATAACAAAAAAAATTGGCCAAAATTCCGACCCAAAATGCCTAAGGCCCATTCAGGCCTAAAAAAAAGTTGGCCAAAAAAATCCAGAAATTCTAGTTTCGTTCCAGTATTTACCAGAACCAAATTTTCGTTTAGCGCCAAACGTTTTTGCTAGTGTAGTTCATCTGGTTTTCCATTTCCCTCTGTCAAATTCTTTCCTCGCCAGCCGCTCACTTCTCTCTTCTCTTCTCCCCTTTTTCTTTCTCTCTCTCGTTCCTCTTTCTTTCAATTCTCTCTCTATTTCCTTTTCCTTTTGATTGAAGAGAAGTCTTTGCTGCAAAAAGAATAGGCGGTGAGATTTAGTCCATGTTTGCCCATTTCTAAGAGATATTGAATTGTTCCGTTTGCCCCTGCTTTGGAAAAGTTAATTTGTGCTAATTTTTTTGTCACGTTGATGTTAAGTTTTCATGGGAAAGCATCTTTGATGTGGAAAATAATAGTATTGGAGCGATTTAAAAGAAATCAACGCCCTCCTCTGCCTCCCGTCCCTCTGCCCTAGCTCACCGCTTTCATATAAGACTACGTTAGAGACAACTAACTGAAGGGCCAGGGGCATCTGATGGAGTATTCTCATGCACGTGATTTTCTGTTTTGTGAGTTATGTGGGACCATGCTATCTTTGAAATCAACCAAGTATGCCGAATGTCCTCTGTGCCCTATGCAAGTTTATTGCAAAAGGTATAGCTGCTATATAAAATTGTGCTTATTGTGGTCGTTAGATATTTTGCTTGGTTAATCATTTTATTATGTACACAACTTCATGTTTAAACCAGTACCTAAAAAAGTATATATGGGATCTTCCCTCTATACTTCCTTTGTGGCATTCTTGTTCCTGCATTGGTGCCATACTTTTCGATGCCTTAATGCTTGGCATCAGTAGTCTATCTTCTTTGATAGCATTGGTTTTTATCATTTATGTACTATGGGCCCATAAAATATTTCTCAATTTCCTGCTACTTTTTATTTGATTTTGGACGTTGCTAATTGGTTGCCATGGTCTTTAGTGATTTCTGAAAGAGAGATATCTTACGTAGTCACAGCTGAGGTAGGACTTAAACTGATCTTCAATTGCATTTCTTTTGTTGACAAGCAATTAGTACTTGCTGCTGAAAACTTTTGAACATGGCCAGAAGTAGAAGTCATTCTGTTTACATCTTTGCCTTTAGTGACTAAATCTTGTTTGAAAATTTATACTTGTTGCTAAAAACTTTTGAGTTTTGAGGCTTCAATATTGGCTTTTTGCTGTAGAATTTGTTATTTCCGCTTGTAGATGATGAGGCTTTGTTGGGCCTGAATTTCTTCTTTTTCTGGCTAGAATATAGAAAATGTATTTGATTTTGCTTTATAGGAGATGTATTGGGTTTTTGAGCAAACAAAGTGTTAAAAGAAACTCAAATTTGATCTTTGGGAAGGATTTGTGGTATTTTGGTGCTTTAAAATTTATTAGCCGAGGGTGATTTTCTATGGTTGTTGTCTGAAATTGTTTCCTAACATGATCTGGTGGTTTTCTTCTTTAAATTAACATTCTTTTTGCTTTATTATCGCTGAGGCTTTTTCAATCAAGGAACAGTACAGGCAAGGTTATCAAGTAATGGGGAGGGTTGAAATATAATTTGATCTTGAGTAGTACATTAATGGATGGCTGTGTGTAGGCTCAGGTAGAAATGTTTTGTGGACAAGATCTTGGGAATCTGACAAGCTTTGCACATTTAAGAGCACCCTCAGACCATACCATTAGTTCTTCTCTATATGCAAAGGAAGTGGCTTGAAATGGTTCTCCCCCAAGGCAAGATGATGACAAAGATGGGCATTACATGTTTAAGCTTGGAGAAAATTTAACTTCTCACTGTAATTTCACTTGACCATCATTAGAAACTTTTATTTTTAATATCTGTTTTATTTAGGCAATTAAAAATGCAGCAATTCCCATTATAATTGCCTTTTCTCTGTTGAAAGTAGAATAGGGTGGCTGATTGTATGGATTTCATGTTTCCATAAATTCAGTTACTTACAACTTTCCTCTGAATTAATCTAGCCAAGTGTCAATCTTCAAGCATTCCAAAGATTGAAAATGAGGACAACTCCCAACTTCAGATTGAAGAGCAAACAACTGAACATATTCTATAGCGTGAAAAATCTGCTGCTGGCATTTTGTGTCAATTGAAGACACGGCATGGTGCTCAAGCTTCCAGTCTTCCATTGACCAAGGATGTGCTGGGTATTGTTGCTACACTTGGACAACTAGAGGATGATAATCTTAGCAGGTTTGTTTAACTTTGCACTTGATTTGTTTTGCATCTTTCTTTGTTTTTGGTACTCCTCATTAGTCACGATCTCATCATTGCCTGTATTTGATTATAATATGGATTTGCAAAAGTAGATGACAACTTTTTATTAGCTTCATCAGTGAAGCTTGGGGCTCTGTGAGTAGTTTATACAAGTATAGACCGAATTTATGTGTTATAAAATACTGCAACAAAGACTTACTGATTATGAGGGTCAAATGAACAAGCTGACCTGTTTGCATTCCTAGTTAGGAATGGGGTATCTTACTTGAGAGACATTGTCATAATTGACTATAAGCAGTCATACGCATTATGCTTGACATAATTTTCCTTTCAACTTATTTGGCATGCAGGCTATTTGCAGAGTACTTAGGAGTGGAGACTATGCTGGCAATTGTCTGTAAGACTTATGAAGGTGTTAAAGCTCTAGAAACATATTACAAGGAAGGCTGCATAAAGAAAAGTTCTGGTCTTCATGGACTTGGTGCTTCCATTGGGAGGACTTTGGATGACTGATTTCTCTTCATTTGTCTTGAGAATTTAATGCATAAGTCTCAGATACTCTCATTTTCTTTAACAATGCAGACTTGTGTTATAAAATTTGTAAGACTTAGTTATTTAATCAATGATGAATTATATTTGCTTTATTATCCTTGTTCTTAAGTTTTTACATCAATGAATTATGGTTATTAAAATAAATTTGTATTACAAATTAAAAATGTAAGTGTTTTTATAAATATAGTTGTTGTAATGTTTTTCTTAAAAAAAAAAAAAAACAATTTTTTTTTTTTTTTTTGCTGACTTGATTTTTTACTTTGTGGCATATTCAAATTTTTATTTTTTAAAAAAATCACTTCAATTTATTTTTAAGATATTAACCAAACACCAAAATACATGAAAGATTTCTTGAAAAATATTTCTATTAAAAATATGAACCTATATATTTTTTATGTTATTATTAAATGTCACATCATCAAATTTTGTTATTAAGTAATGGATGATTGACAGAAAGATTAGAATGTTTAGAATATGTGATCACCAATTTGTTGAATTTCAAATCTAGGGACCAATTTATCACAAAACCAAATCACAGGAATAGTTGGTACAATTAAGAATTTAATTTTTTTCTCAGTACAATTTGTTGGCTTTTGTTCAGAATCGATATTTTGATAATTTCAATAAATGGATTAAGTTTACAAATGGACTCTTCAAAGACAAAGACATTTTTATCAAAGAGTCAAAGACTATTTGAAGATCAAGAAGAAGAAGACTCAATAAATGAAGGTGATAACCTTCATTTTTGACAAGGATTTGAATCACACATTGCATATCTTTCAAACCGTGCATAAACTTTTACCACTTGTTTGAAAACAAAATGTTTTTAATGTTTCAAATCATCCAATAAACTCTCAAACCTTTTATATACTTATGGGAAGTTAGTCTTTAAAATTGGGTTTTTAAAAAAAACAGGATCATGCTTTAAGTTGAGGAGGTCAACCGGCTAGTGAAGCAGTCGACCGGTGACAATGGTTCATCGACCGTCCATAACCTAAGGTTGTTATACTTCCTAATGTGAAACTATATAAATTGACGAATGTCTTAATTTAATGACAGCATCTATCTTAGAAAGATCTTATCATTATTTTATCTTATATCATTCCTTAAATTCAGATCCAGCTTGAGAAAGAGGTCATAATCAAAAGAGATAGAGCTTTTCATTTTTTATCCACTCTTTGAGAAAGTTTAATACTCGTATCTTCCTGTTCAAGAGAAGTGACTTTTAGTGAAGTTGTTCACTAAAGAAGAAGCTTAGAGAGGATATATCTCAAGCTTGTTAGATTGTGAGTGGTGCGCCCGAAAAACCACTAGGGCTGTGAGTCTTGAGCCGGGAAAGAACTGGTAAATTTCTCTAGCATCCGGAAGCTAGAGTGTACACTATTTGAAAGATAGTGGAAAAACCTCAAGGCTCGGTAAAAGAACTTGAGTGGTGGATGTAGGAGAGTTTGCCGAATCACCTAAAAATCTCGCGTTTGCTTATCTAACTCTACTCTTTACATTTAGCACTTATTTACTAATCACATCAATATTTGTTTAAAATACTTGTGCTAAATTATCATTTTCTTTGCAAATACGATTTTGGGGTTAAAAGCAAAAAAGTTTGGAAACTTAATTCACCCCCCTCTTGGGTTGCCTTAATCCTAGGAATTACATAATTAAGCCTTTAATTGGCTTAATTGCTCTACAAGTCTTGTAGTTTAATGTTTTCTCAAAATAGTCTTTAAGGTTCACTTTGGCTTGCAGTATTCCTTAGGGTTAATAACTTTTACAAATATGTCTCTCCATTAGTGAGGCCCCACCAACGTAACAGATTTTTTTGTCGTGGTAAATGGAGGCCACGTAATCACCAATTGCACACTGCCATGTGCCCTTCCATTTTTTTCTCTCTCAATCGACGCCACGTCAATTTTATTAAAACGTGTGTTTTGTTATCATCGTTCCTTTCGTGTAAAAGCCTGAGCATCCCTAAACCTGCAACCCTAAACCCAAATTGAATGCAAAACTAGACAATGGCTTCTTCAAGTTCTTCTGCCTCATTTGCTGGGAATGACGACAACGGTAGTTCAACAGTAATCCTAACCTCTCCAGTGTGTAATTACAAGTTGTGAACAAGGCTAAGGACTAGCATGACCGCTGATAATCTAGGTTGTTGCTTCTATGGTTGTATCTGATATGGAAAACAAATTCTACACACTTTCTCTTTTTATTATTTTTCCTTCTTTTCTCTATTATTTGTTTATTTTGAATAAAATTTGTGTCGTGTTTACATTACAAAACAAATGTCAAAGAGAAAGACATGCATCAAAATCAATTAGTAGAATGTCTTTCTCTGTTAAGGTTTGGAGATTCACTACAACTCCTAGAAGATTAACATTTTTACTTTTGCCAAGAACGGCAGAGTTCTCATAGTGGCATAAAACCAAACCAACTCATGCAAACCATTGTTCGTAGATGTGGTGATTTCTTTGACACTGTTTCAGCTGGATGTGTTTGTCATCCTTTGGTCCCTACAACATTGAAATGAATAAACTATGAAATATTTATGTTGGAGTTCTATGTTGATTGAATCGATTGGTTCATATTTCTATATTGGCAGTGTTATGTTGATTGAATCGAGTTGGTTCCTATTTGTGTTGATTGAATCTTTATTTTGGAGCTGGCAGTGTTATGTTGATTTTCATATTAATTCATATTTGTGTTAATGTCCATCATTTTTCTGTATTTTATAGGGTCATGTATCTTATGACTTCTTTAAATGGATAGACCCACTTGTTTTAGCATGATACGAGGAGCTGTTGGTTAATCTTGTTCGTAAGCTTAAAAGAACAGATGAACAACTTTGAAGGCAGCAAACATGAGAGAATCGATTGAATGCAATTTAATTAGTTCATAGTCTATGTTCTTAGGAGCGTTTTTGGTTGGACGTTGCTGGTAGTTCTGTGGTCCTTTTCTGATGTAATGAAGTTGTAATTACTCTCGGTACTAATTTAGTGGTCCCCTAGTATGACATGTTTAAAATGTGTTTGTAATTTGATTTTTAAGATAGTAAACATTGAAGAATATCATGATTGTAATTGTTGAAGATTGTAATGATTTGTGGTCCCCCAGCAAAATCTTGTACTGACTTTTTTTTTAGTAATGATATAAATAATTTTCAAAATTTATTGGAGTATTGATTTTAACATTAACTTAACAATATACAAGCAGTTAAATTAATACTATTGAAGCTGTTCAGTCATATAAAGAAGAACGCAAAGGCAAAGACATGCATTTCCAAAATTTCATTTTTATACAATTTAATAAGTCAAAATACATGTCCACTTGCAACCAAATGTCCACAACTTCTCCAAAATGGGATACCACAACAACTTAGTCTTCACAACTTTTACAAAATACCTTTATTCAGTAAACTTACTAAATTTGAACAACATCTACAAAATAGTTCACAACCTCACCAAAATGAGATTTCAATCATCTAGAAAATAGGGCACACGATCTACAAAACAGTTCACAACATTTAGAGAATAGAACTTCTACAAAACACAACTTTAGTCATCTTCATAAAACCATTTGCCCCATCCATCTTCAACAAAACACAATCACTTCATTGCATTTCCCTCCACTTACTCTTCTGCAGTGATCTACGCGGCAAAGATGTCGCTTGTTCTCTCCCATAAAGTACCTAGTTGGATACTTGGTTGCTGCTCTGGTTGCGTACTTGCCCAGTGGAGGCATTTACAAATGAAAGATAAGAAAGTGTAAAGTGGCACTAACACAATCAGAATCATAGGGGATCACAAGTTTGTTGTGCCTCACAGTCATAAAGCACAAGAAACACAATAAAAAGACAAAATCAATTTTGTTCCCCACTTGCAAACAAAGTCCAAAAAATTCATTGTTCCAAATTTTGCAGATCCCTCGTTTTGCCTTACCCTCTCGTTATCTCCTATACCCCTACATTACGCATGTTATTCGTCTTAACTACAAATGACGATAGCAAAACTATAAATATTTCCTTTATGGAAAAGACAGAAACAGATAATAGAGTTTGCATCGAGTAGAGATAGCTTTCATCTTACCTTAACAAAGTTTGGGTTGCGCGATCATTGATGTTAGAGACTTCAAGAGTTAAGCCTCTACGATCTAAGAAAAGAATCTGTACACTTAGCTTGCGTTGCACTTATAGATTTTCAAACTAAGAAAGGAATTTGTTTGTCTGTACAATTTTGGAAGAATGAGGGTTAGGTCTACAAAATTGGGGATCACATTCAACAGTTTTTGTTTTTGATGCAAACAAAACGCACATTCTAATAAAATTGACATGGCGTGTGAGTCAGCTAGTGACATGGCATTGATTGGGGGAGAGAAAAATGACAAAGCATGTGACAACATGCAATTAGTAATTACGTGGCCTCCGTTTGCCACGTTGAAAAAATCTGTTAGGTGTGTGGAGCCATACTAAAAAAGGGACATATCCAACAAAGTTATTAATCCCAGGACCTCTGCAAGCTAAAGTGAACCTTAGGAAATATTTTAGAAAAATAGTAAACCAAAGGATCCTGGGGAGTAATTAAGCCTTTATTTTTTCTCACTCGGAGTTAGAAAGAGGAAACCATACCCATTATGGTGAAGTGCTGAAAATATACCAATTTTAGTTCTTTTACATGTCTCACACCCTAAAATGAAGCCTCCATTTGTCTGTGAAAAGGACCCGTTATCGAGTCTCAACCTACACTCCCAAGTTCTCTCATTCTATCTCTCTCTTGCACTTTCAAATTCTTTTCTCAAGTTCTCCATTTTTCCTCTCTCGTACATAATTTGGTAAGATGTTACATGATAGTTTTTGACAACTTGCTTTTTTTTTCATTTATAGAAGTAGTGCTTTTTAATGTTGTTTGTCGAGGATTCCTTGTATGATTGTTCTTATCATCCTATATTTGTGGTTTTTTCAAGTCCTTTTATTAATTGACTATTTGTTTGCAGAGTAAAACGAAGGTGGAAAAATTTTCGATTTAAGAAACACTAGTGGAGAAATCAAACTCGCTACGTAATGCAGATGGATAAAGTGTTATATCCTTTTAATTTTTAAGGTAGATATGGGTCTTTGCATGACTTCTTTTTCAAGAAAAAAAAAATCCATGTATTGCCTGAACTTTTGATTAGTGAGGTTCAGATTATTAAGTTCTCCATGTTTAATGAGTTATTATTTGAAAAGTCAAAAAAGACATACATACATATATGGTTTGTGTAGAGCGTCTATTAAATGTTTGATAAAAGGTTTGTTCAAAGTTAGGTTTGTGTTTTCACACTTTTGGACCTACAACTTGTATCTATTTGAGGAAGGGGAACACTTAGTATTACACCAGCAACGGAGGATATGAAAACATTACATCCAGCTCCTAATACTTTCAAAAGAGGATGTGCAAGTTGACAAATATGGTAGGTAGCCTTGATATTAGTACTTGTCACGGCTGAGAAATCTTCGAAAGTATGTTCTGTAGTGTCTTTGTGCACCCACGTTCCAGCACTATTTACCTAAGACAGCAAACTAAAATCAGGCATAAGGGAGCATAGACACCACACAACAACATATAGCTAAAGTTGCCATATCTTTCCTTTGTAATGAGCACTATCTTCATCAAATGGAATATTTGGAGAATGTCATAGTTCGTCCCTAAGTATGAGGTAAAATCAATCTCATTGCTAATTATGAAAACGATGATTTACATCCTCTAACTTTCGAAAATTATCAATGTATGCCTCCTTTCCAAATCAGCTGTTAAATAAGACAGAAAATATGTAAAATGATCGAAATGCCCTTCCAAGAAAAAATTTAAAAAATAAATAAAAATTCAAAAAATAAATAGAATACTGAAATAGAGTTTCAATAGTTTTATTTGAAAAAAATATTACCTTTCTTTAAAATATCATTTTTTATTTTTTAATGAATTTTTAAATATTTTTAGTAATTTTTTTTTGGAGGGACATTTCGATCATTTTATATGTTTTTTTTATCTAATTTAACGGTTGATTTGGATGGAAGGTGTACATTGATGATTTTTGAAAGTTAGAAAATGTAAATCGTCGTTTTCATAGGTAGGGAGAGAGATTGATTTTGCCCCATATTTAGGAGGTGAACCACGACACTAACACGAAATATTTCTAGTTTCTAACTAGTTTTGGAATGCTCTTATTTCACTTAACATTTTTTTTTAATTAGAAGCCTATTAGACAAAGTTTTGCAATTGAATAAATGAGCTAGTTCCATTGACAATATTGAATATATCTCTGGTCGCTAGTGAAGTATCACTTTAAGGTGGGGGAAATGGATTTTCTCTGATGGACCAAACAATACTTGTTAACTTAGAAGAAAGATGCATTGCATACTTTTACTATCATATATAACAATTCTTACTAATTGTTAACTCTTTCTCAAGAACTTGAAAATTGAAACTAATACAAAATCGATATTTTGCACTTACAACAAATTGATAAAAGGAAAAAAAAAAAAAAAACAACACAACTAATTCATCGATCATCCATTACTTTGAAAGATTACCATAAATCATGTAACAACTAGTAGCAAGATGTTACAAAAAAAAAACTGCAAAACCAACTATCAAAGTATTTTCCAAAATCATTAAACTTCACCATTGTCTAAGGACATCAACTTGTCTATATTCCACAATCGCCTGATAGATCTTCTTCTTCACTTGGATTATGAGTAAGACATACAAAATTTGTTATTACTTATAAGTTATTATAATAACCAAAAAACATACAAGGAATAAAATTAAAATATCAATCTTACCTTTGACTCATCCATTATTTAGGTCTTAATTTTTTTTAAAACTAAATTTAATAATTTAATAATATCCAAAAATTTACTTTGCTTTCTTAGAATCACCCCACTTGCACATTCTCATTATAATAGGGAAACATGTTAAGGTGCAAGTATAGCGATCATACGAGTACCTCTTAAGAATATTTATATTAGACATATAAGGAAAATTGATACTCTTTAATTGAATTGGATAAGATCGTCTCTAATTCCGAAATGGAGATGACACTAAAAATAACAAGTAAAAGGTGTAATTACACCTACAACACTTGCGGTGACAAAATGTTGCAATTAGGCCCCTGAGTAACGATTTCAACAATCGCTCACTAAGGTCGAGTTTTCTTAAAAAAAACACCATTCCATCCACTCCTAGTCTTAGTAAACATTGACGTGTGTTTTAAAGCCACATCATTGCCAACTATACGCAGCATGTGTCTAATTAAATTCCTAATGTCACTTGTATGCCACCTGTCTACCACCTCATCTGACCGAACAAAAAAAAAACACTTAAGTTGCCCCTTTTCTACCCATCTTCGCAAGCCACCCCATTTTTTCCCAAAATCCCAATCCCACACAACGGAGCCATTGATGAGGGATATTCATGTTTATTAGTTAAAACTTTGAATTTTGAAGAGTTGAGGAATAACCATTTGTCAATTGGAATGATTTATGCATAATAAATAATTAGAATTAATCTTAATAAAAAGATTAAGAGTAGAGCATGCATATACTACCTTAGAATAATCATAATAATCTCCTCTATAGTAAATCATGCCGATGCCTAACTTATAATTACCAAAAGAAAATCTTCACAAAAAGTAGAAATTATTCTATCTGAGGATGTCCAAAAAGCGGACAATAATTTCTCCCTTTTTTTTTCTTTGAAGTAGTAACATATTCTTTTATACAGCTAGGGTTGTTCAACCCTAGTGTAGGTGCCGATTTTGGCCGGTTTTCAATTGTTGGCCACCTACACCTACACCATTAAGGGCAAAAATTGACCTTTAGCGATGGCGGTTCCCGGTTAACCTGCATTTATATTTGACCATTTTTTTAACATTTTATGCACTTGGCCCTATGTATTTTTTTCTTTTTTCTTTTGGTCTATTGATCACATATCAATAAAATCTAAACTAATGAAATCCAAAATCAATAAAATTAGAAAAACATTTTAAAAGATAAGTTGAGAATCTAAAGTCCAAACTCGTAAAATCCAAAATCAATAAACTTAGAGAACATCACAACAAGATGAGAATCTAAAGTCTCAACCAATAAAATCCAAAATAATAAACTTAGAGAAGTAAGAATATCTTAAAGATGGGTAACTCCTTTAAAATCTCTACTCCTTAATCTCCATCCCCAAGATGAGTACTACATAATACATTTAAAGACACCAAGTTATAATTTATAAAAATAAAAATATTATTCAAACTAATAAACTAAGAAAAGAAGAAATAAAATTATCCAAGTCAACATATAAGTTTGTGGATCTTCTGTCATATCGGAGGTCATGTCCTCCTCCTCCATAATAGGGTCGCATCTCATCCAATTTTGAGCACAAATGAGACCTTCTACAGTTTTTGTGGCTAATGAACTCCAAAAAGGATTTAAGACTCGACCTTCAGTGCTAAATACTGACTCATAACGTACAGTGGTAATGAGAATTGCCAACACGTCACGGGCTATTCGGGCAAGGACAGGTTACTTAAGAGAGTTAAGCTTCCACCAAAGTAAAATTTCAAATGAAAAAACCTTTGATTCAACTGACTCTGATAAATACCTCTCCGCCTCAAATTTGAAGTCTAAAATTTTGCTAGCAATCCTTACAAAATCAAACTCATCTCAATCCTCGCTATCCTCCAAAGTCACACTATCACTGTCACCCACCTCCTAGAAACTACTATGGTCATCATTGTTATATTCCGTAAACAATCGTTCTAAAGTAACATTCACATTCAATACAATAACTTGACCTTCCTCTTCTCCCAATACTTTCTTAAACCAATAATTCAACACAACCATCTTGTTTCTTGGATCAAGCAATGCTGCAACAAATAAAAGTCTATTCATTATCATCAAATCACCCTAATACTTGTTATACTTCGCTTTCATGCGGGATGTCATATCCTTCAGCAAAGTATCATTACTAGAAGAATACTTGTCCAAATGCCTATATATCTTAGCCAACTTCTCCAAGTAGACATTAGCGGTAGACACATTTGATCTCGACATTTTTACTTTTACTTTATAAAATAACTTCAAGAACTTTACAAAGTGGCAGATGTGCTCCCAATCATCAAGTGTGGGGGAACTTAATCATTTCCTCCCATGCCACTCTTCACCTAAATACAGTATAAAGTGCCAATCCTCCTCCAACATCAACTCAAATGTCTCATGATATTTTTCAGCCACATCCAACATCAAATAAGTTGAGTTCAACAAGTGGTTACATCAAGAGTAAAAAATTGAGTAAATGTAATCCCTTTAAGTTGCACACATTCTTTAAACTTGTCTAACCTTTGGGGTAATGACTTAACATACTTAATCATATTCCGAACCCTAGCAACCGACTTATCAACATTTTTCAACCCCTTTGACACAACCAAATTCAAAATATGTGCCACTCTCAAGTGTAGGAATTCATGGCCACAAACAATCCTCCCTATATCTAGAGCATCTTTTTGCAATTGCCTCCTCTTTAAATGGTCAATGACAATGTCATTAGAGGAGGCATTGTCAACTGTTATTGTAAGGATCTTTGTATCTCCCAATCAGACATACATTCTTCTAGTTCCTTAGCAATACTAGTCCCCTTATGATCTTGCACCCTCCTAAAAGACAAAATTCTCTTCTGCAAGGTCCAATTAGCATCAATGAAGTGTCTAGTCACACACATATAATTAAAATTTTGAATCAATGTCCAAGTATCTGTGGTAAAACACACTCAAAATCCATTCGTTTGAATTAGATGCTTCAACTTATTCTTCTCCTTCAAATATAGTTTCATACAAAGCCTCATAATTGTTATCCTAGATGGCATTTAAACTTAGGCTCCAGATAATGAATTAAATCCTAAATCCATGTTTCTGAACCACAATAAAGGCATCTCATCAACAATTATCATTCTAGCAATCATATCTTTAATAGTCTTCTCACAATACTTAGGTGTCACCCTCATTATCCCAGCATCAGACCTTGTTGACTTCTCAGCATCATGAGTTAAGAACATTTGCCCAACATCTAACTGACCCCCTTCTTTCTCTTGAAATATGGACAATAGTTGTGATGTTGCCATAACCCCGATGTCCCATTCTTGTGATGAGCTATAAAATCTTTTTTACAATAATTACATGTGGCTCTGGGTGGATCAGAGTTAGATACCTCAGTATAGTGCAGCTATACATCATAATGTTTTGAGTTTTTACTTTTTTTGGGTTCAGGCTATGGTAGTCATCCACTTGCATCACTTCCTGCCATTGGCTTTACTGTCTCAGAATCTAGATTGGACCCAACAGCCAGACACGATACTGAGGGCGACATAGCAGTAGCACTACTACATGTGGCTGCAGGTGACTGTGATTGTGGTGGAGCGTCCATCTACAAACAAAAATCACCTAAAAATTAACAACCCAATAATAGTGGCTCAAGAAGAATCTGTTATTTACACAAATGAACCTTTGTTGGTATAAATCTTAAATAACTTCTATACAGAAAATGACTACAAAGCCCATGAAAAATATGTCAAGCACTGACTTCACTTTCATAAGCATGTCATCTTCTCTTTCGTAAAGAGAAAGGTCCATAAGAAGAATCTGTTATTTATTTATTTTATTTTTTTGGAGGGGGGGATGGGGAAGCACATTTCAAAATGGCAGGAAAACTAATATGCCAACAAACATTAGAAGCTCTTCTCATCCAAAGCTGGTTGTAATTGTTTAGAATTGCATGTAAATTATAGATTTACTTATAAAAAAAAAAAAAAAAACTAAAGCATCACACAGCAACATAAAAATTCTAGATTGCATCCCAGCTTGACCTCTATTTTATAATCTGAAATTATTCAATAAAAAAATTCAAGCCTTCAAAAATTAAAAACTATTATGCAATACGCACTATTTGGCAACATTTTACACTTGATAGACACTTGTGACAAGATAAACGAATGTCCAACATGATTTATTCTAGGAGTATCAAAAAGTTTAGTTTTTTGGTAACTATTTGTATAGAAATTCATAGCAATTTACCATTCCATCAAATGCAGTTATAGCTAATCGGCAACAAGAAGAAAAAACTATAGAGTGCAGCGAGCTAGTGGCAACAAGAAGAAAAAAAAATTAAAACTTTAAAAATTGCAAACAAATAGGGAAAAGTTAATGTGGGGGAGAGGAGAAGATGAGAGTACTTGTAGTGGTCGGCGAAGGGAGGCGCAACCGATGTAGTGTTTGGCGAAGGGTGGCTGTGCGTAGGGAGTTTGCCATTTGGAGAGGGAGGCTGTCGGGGGGGGGGGGGGGGGGGGACTGTGAAGAGTCAAAAACTGAAGAAGAAATGAGAATTTAGAATTTGGGAGGCTAGGAGGGGTATTGTAAGAGAAACTACGTCGTTTAATATAAAAACAAATAAAAAATAAAATCCGGTTTACTGGTACCTAGGACCTGATAAATCCACTAGATTTTCCAATATTTAAACCACCAGTATTGGCATTAGTTCCACAGGTTTTTACCGGTTGCTTTGAACACCCCTATATGCAGCTATAGTATTTGCTATAATTTTGACTCTCCAAAATTTTATTATTATTACAAAAATTTCTCTCTCATTATTAAATTATTCTTTTACGTTATAATATTCATTCAAATTTATCTCTTTGCTATTTTACCGACTTATATAAATTATTTTAACTTTTTCACTGATTCTTTCTAACTGTTTTACCAACCACTCCCCAAATTTTTAGCACTCAGAGTTACCGTGCGACGTTACACAGTTTCAATACCCACACTCTCCCAAACCACTCTCTGCTGAAAAGGGATTTTGTACTTTTCCTTCCTTACCAAATAGGAATGTCTTCGATTCTCTCAAGTCGTCGAAGGTCGGCCTCTTCCTGAGGAAACGACGTCTCTCCCATCGCGGCCCTCACCTCCCCACCTTGGCATGTTGTTATTCCCTGGTCATTCCCTCTTTGCCTCTTCACCTTTCCTTGAATTTCCCTCTTTCCATCACATCCAATAGAGCCGTTGACTTCCCTGTCTGACCAAAGAGGGATGGACCAATCTCTACTCGATGACATAATCAACCGGCTTCTTGAAGTTCGAGGCCGACCCGGCAAGCAGGTCCAGCTCTCGGAGTCGGAGATCCGACAGCTCTGCGTAGTTTCTAGGGAGATTTTCTTGCAACAGCCCAATTTGTTAGAGCTTGAAGCACCCATTAAAATTTGTGGTACTTCATGCTAAACCCGCCTTTTCGTTTTAGTTTTACTGCATTTAACCTGGCTCTAGTTCTTGATGGGTTTATGTTTTGGGTTGGATTTGATTGGTTCCTTTCTGGGATATTTTGGTTGAAGTTTGAGAGCTCAGCTGGTTCATTAGGTTCGGCTATTTATTGTGGCTATGGTTTATTTGATTGAGTTGGAGCTGTTTAGCTGCTTTTCGGGAGTCTTTTTTTGTGGTGGTCTAATCAAACCCACTGGATTGTGTTTTGTTGGATATTATTTGATTGCTTTCTTAGCTGAAATTTTGTGAGCTCAAGTTTCTAATCAAATGAAACCATTTAGGTTTGACTAGCTTATGTTAAGTGCCTGGTTCTTGTCATTTGTTTTTCCTTCTGTCTGATTGCTTAACAATGACATTGTAATGCAATTTTGTGAGCTGCCTTTCTGTTTTGGATAATGGTAACGATTTAATTGCTTTACTGTGTAGTGGCAGTTTCGTTGGTATGAACAGTTATTACTGCTTTTGGTTGTTTCATTGAAATTCATCTTCGAGTTAGTTTGCAAAATATCCTGCAAATGAGTTTTGTGTATGAAAAGCACGCGCTGGACGATAATACGCTATTGTATGCATTTTGTTGCTTACAGTGGAGCTTGCACTGATTACTTTTGTTAAAACTTGGAATGAGCTGTCAGCTTAATGCAATCTAGGTGATAGTCTACATTTCATTTGCTTATGTATAATGATGCTATGTGATAGTGGTTGCCTGTTGTGTATGTATTCCTTAAACTGGAAGGGCTATGCGAGTCCATGATTGTGTTTTATGTTGTATATGAATATGTGGTGTATTGCTGGATGATCTAATTCTTTGATTGTTACTATTTGGATTGGGTATTAGATCATATGTTGTGGGTTCTGTTTCAGTTTGTGACGCTGTCTTGTTTCATGTTTGATTTATGTATATATGGCCATTGTCAATTACTGGGAGGCTTTTAGCGTATGTGTTTAGTAGTAAAAAGAACTAGGATTTTGGATTGGTAATATTTCAGCGTAGAAATTCGTTTGAATTAAGACTTACAGATATGACTCTTTTAAGTATGCAGAATGTAAGTTTATTTTACAGAAACGTGTCACTAGAACAATGATTCAGCTTGACCACCGTGGTAGCTCGTTAGTTTTATATCCAGTATCTTGAATGTTATCGTGGTAGCTTATTGTTGATTGCCTGCAATGCTGCTCTGCTCAGTGATAATTGCAACAGCATGTCTATATGCATGTTATAGAGTTTTTAGAGCCATTAAGATTGAACTTTTTTCTATTATCCATTTCTGCCATTCTTTAGGTTTCACAAGTAGCCAAAAACTAGAGAGGGTTTGATTATCTAGATGGGATGATGTCTTGTTGTTTTACTTACCTTGTTGTTTACATTCACATTCCTGATTAGGCTTAATGCATTTGTGACTTTTTTGGAAACTAAAGTTCGAGTGTCAGTTGTATTTTCTTTTTACTCTGGTTGCTGTAGGTCTTTGGTACACTTCTCTTGTGTCTGCTATGCTATATAAATTTTTTTTCCTGGCTGATTCAGTAGGAACTTCACCAAAAAGGATCTTTGTCTTACCCCTTTAATATATGCAATCTATTAATTGGAACCCTTTGAATTGTGTTTCTCAATCTATCTGCTAATAAGATACGTTTACGAGTCTCAGAAGAAATAAGTGTCCTAGTAAGTTTTGAACATGTCTGTTGTTTAAAAGTGTCCAGTACACTGACCGATTTACGGCCGACATGACTTGGATGTTATAATAGGAGTGTCTGACACTTCTGTGGACCTTTTCCTCTACTTCTATGTAGCTCTGTTCACATTTAATGTTGGTTGTTATATACTGGAAAGTGGAGGAGAAAACAAGCACTTTAGCCATATTGATAACTAAATATAAAAGACCTGTTACTTAGTGGTCATGTTTTTTGTCGATTAGATTTTAATTGTCATTCTGATAATGTTGGAAACTATTTGAGGCTTAAATTGTAACTTAATGACTGACTACACTTAAACTAGGCAATTGTAATTCATGAGAAATTACTGTCCATAGAATTTTTAATAGAAGTAGGTGATCAAGGAGTGTTAATGTGTGGATTGGTGTCATAACTAAAGGATGTCTTATCGCATAGGATCACTATGACATCATCTTTAAAGTTGTATTCAAGAATAGCACACGGCCAGATCGCTAAGATTTTCCATATAGCAATATATCAAGGTACTAAATGAATCTTGATAGTGACTTAAGATACAGTTTCATGCAAAATGTGTTTGGATTGAATGAAGTTATTCATTGTGACTAATTAACAGCATCTGTCGCTCAGAAAAAAAAAGTTAAAAAAAACTTTGTATAGAATTCATCTAATTATGTCAAAAGATTGATTTCATATAAGTTAGAGCAGAACAGGGTAAGGCCCCGCTTGAAAATTGAGATTGCTAGTCAATATTGGCAAAGTTGTAGTGGAGAATTCACCTTATCTAGGGTTGCATGGCAAAAAATGATTTAGATAGCTGACCACAATAGTGGACTTTGGGTTTACTTGAGTTGCTTTTTTCCACTCTATAATTAGAACTTCCCATTCACATGCTACATTTTTACTGGAGTCCTGTGATCATTCCATTGTTAGTTAACCCTTCCCCTTTTCAGGAAAAACCAAATGTCTTCTTCGTTGAGATTGATTATATAATGGGCCTTCTGTGTATGGGCAGCTTATTCTATGATTGCATTGCTGCAGTCTCGACTCTTTCTTTCTCTTTCTCCCCCCACCCCTCCTCTCTCTCTTCCTGCACACATTGAACTGAAAAGACTTTAAGGTGGCATTTTGCTTGTTTGAATAACAAGGGTCACTTGAATTCGTACATCCCATTAATCTGCACCAGACAAAATGGAGTTTCGCCCCCTACACATGTCATTTGCTGGAAAACACACCACCATCACAGGAAAACTCCCATTTCTATGCAACCTGTACACTTCTGTTTCTTGCCTGGCATACAGCTTATGTCAGCAACCATGTGACCTAAACTTCCACAGTATTTTTCCGTTTGTTTTAAGGATTATATGCTATGATGCCAAATTGAGGTGAAACTAATAGCCAAAGTGAGAGAGAAATGAAAGAAAAGAGAATGGCCGAAAAATGGCTGTTAGAGAAAAGGACCAACTAGGGTTCTCTCCTAGAGTACTATTTATGTCAGAGTCAAAGATGTATGTGTGTCCTTAATGCTAAGATACTACAATATATTGGTACATAAATTAGTTTTAGTGGCATTACTGGCAACAATTATTATAATGTGCCTAAGAGGAGAGGAGCTAAAGGAAATAGAGAGGATGAGTTTGTGTTGTTCTTGAGAGACGACTACTGAATGTCAAGGACTGGAAATATGGGGATGATTTGTATCATAACGTGGCTTGGTGTTTCTTTTTGCTTAACAATGATTAGCATAAGCCATGATATATTGTAGCATGTTAGTCACTTGTCATCTTTCCATAAGCCCAATATTCCATTTTCACTGTATACAAGAAAGAGTCGCATACAAGCTAATGCATTCCTTGCAGATGTCATTTATTATCATAACCATCTTATCAATCACTGGATATATCTTCTTGTGCTACTTTACAAGCTGGTGATCATCATTACTGGTGATCTTGTTATCATTTTGAGATGCCCAATGGCAGAAGGAGAGCCGTGTTGTTGCCCCCACTCCCTTCTCTAAGTCCTTAACTGAAGTGATGTGGAGACCAGAAAATGAAAAGGAAAGAAATAGAGAAACACCCCCCATAAATTGCAGATCACCTTTTGTCTCATTGGTATTAACTTTTTACATGAAGTTACAAATGGTACAATCCTTTTTTAAACAGTGAAAGTACAAAACTCATTAAAGGTACTGTAGTTATGCTGTTACATATAATGCATAACAGAAACCATCCATCACAAGCTTCATTCTTGAAAGTGGTACCAGAAAATGAAAAGGAAAGAAATTTTTTCATTCTAGAATCCTGCTTGAAATAGAAAAAAATTGCAGATGATTACATTCTTCAATTAAGCAATGTATTATACTGCTTGAGTGAAGGCTTCTTGACAATCCTTTTGAGGCCCAATTGTACAAAGTCAGAAGGGTACTGCAAAAGTTTGTAGAGAATAATTTGTTTATAATATCATCAAACATTCCTGCAATTTTGGAAAGTCGGACCCTTTCATATGCTCATTCTTAATTTGCAGTTGGTTGTTAAAATAGTGACACTTTGATTATTGTAGAAGAAAAATGGCCTTGTTTTGTGCATGCCAGAAGTTGAACTGGAATTGAAATAATTGCTCTTTCCTGCTTGAGTGAAGGCTTCTTGACAAGTTTTGAGGCCCAATTGGTGTCAGAAGGGATGCAAAAGTTTGTGAGAAGTTTTTTTGGTTTGTTTATAATATATCAAACATTTCCTGCAATTTTGGTCGGACCCTTTCTATGCTCATCTTAACTTGCAGTTGGTTGTTAACATAGTGACAATCTTTGATTATTGTAGAGAAAAATTAGGCCTTGTTTTGTGCATTGCCAGTGTTGAACTGGTGATTGAAATAATTTCTTTCCTCTGATTTCAAGTTGTGCTTGGAGGATAAAATAACAAGTACAAGACTCTCATTCTGATTATTTTCATATTTGTAGTATGGATAGCATGTCACGCCATTCTACAGTTAATTATGTTTCACATGGTTTTGCAATTTGTGACCATAGACAATGAGGGATGAAGTAATTGTTTTGCTTCTTATGAGAACCTCTCTCTCTCTTTATTTCTATTTCCCGTTCCAAGCTAATGCATTCATCTTGAATGTCAACATAATTAGATGTCATTACTTTTGTGTTGCAAAAGTTCATTAATATGAAGATATGAGGCATGCCACTAAACATATCCAAAGTAACTACTGCTGACATCTGCTGTGCTTCCTCATGGTATCATTATTATTCTAGGATTGCTGATTAGCTGCTTTTTCTTTTTCCAATTTTTCCTCCTTCTGCTAGAGAATAAATTAATGAATGTCTCTCCTGATAGTCTAATCTTTTAATGACATTCAGGTGACATACATGGTCAGTACTCTGATCTTTTAAGGCTTTTCGAGTATGGTGGATTGCCTCCTAATGCCAACTACTTATTTTTGGGGGATTATGTGGATCGAGGCAAGCAAAGTTTGGAAACAATATGTTTACTCCTAGCTTATAAAATAAAATATCCTGAAAACTTTTTCCTCTTGAGAGGAAACCATGAATGTGCTTCGATCAATCGTATATATGGATTTTATGACGAATGTAAGAGAAGATTTAATGTGAGGTTGTGGAAGACATTCACAGAATGCTTTAACTGCCTGCCAGTGGCAGCTCTAATTGACGAAAAGATTCTCTGCATGCATGGGGGCCTTTCTCCAGATCTGCATAATTTGGACCAGATTAGAAATTTAACGCGACCGACTGATGTGCCAGACACTGGTTTGCTCTGTGATCTTCTCTGGTCTGATCCCAGTAAAGATATGCAAGGCTGGGGAATGAATGATAGAGGAGTTTCATATACATTTGGGGCAGACAAGGTGACGGAGTTTCTTGAGAAGCATGATTTGGATCTCATTTGTCGTGCTCACCAGGTTGTCTCACTTGTCATAGTAGTTAAACTGTCAAATTATACTGACAGGCTTCAGAGTTGAGTTTTATATCCTCTTTCCTACTGGGAGAACTGTACACAATATTGCTCTTACAAACAAACATCTTTTCTGTCAGGGGGGATAGTCATTATGTTGCTAGAACTAATGCTTTTTATGAAAATTTGGAGCAGTTTTACAACTATTGGATACTTATTGAAGTTTTAAAAATTTAGACCTCCTGGGTGCTTACCTAATGTAATGGGTAGAAAAATGTTTACAGCTGTGTTATAACAACCAAACTCCGAAGTTAGCTCTGTTGAGATGCCATGCCTCCGCCCTTTTGTTATAATGACTGCTATTGGCTGCTCTGTTCTGTACAGTCTGGTGGTTGAATAGAGGATATAAACTTTCATAATCCTTAGCACTTCTAAGTTACTTGTTTTTTTTGTTATATTGTTGGCAGGTTGTAGAGGATGGGTACGAGTTCTTTGCCAACCGACAACTTGTAACTATATTTTCCGCACCTAATTACTGTGGGGAGTTTGACAATGCTGGTGCCATGATGAGCGTGGACGAGACACTAATGTGCTCCTTCCAAATATTAAAGCCTGCAGATAAAAAGTCAAAGTTCAACTTTGCTGCTCCCATGAAACCTGGAAATTCTCCAACAGGGATCAATGCATTCGGGAGCACAACTACGACTAAGCCTGGAAACCCTCCAACCGGAGTTAAGGTACATGCACCCTTTGTCCTAAAAGGCTAATTTAGGTTAACTAAGGAAGCTTCCAGACAAAATTATGGGCACTTATTGTATGAAGCTTTCCCATTAGTAAATACTTCTGAGAGCTTCATTCTTGTTTTTACTTGTTAGATATTGAGGGTATGCTCACTTCACTGTGCCTTGTCCCATGTCCTCAAATTATAGTCTCTATTACCAGTTTGCGATGTTTCAAAATTTTTGTCCGTGGCAAAGTCAAAAGATAAGCTGTATCATTTTCCTATTGTAACCTTTATCACTTATTAGAGGCTGAAATGATTATTGTTTGTTGAGTTGACAAGGCACAACTGAGGACAAAAAGGGCAGAATAGATTGTAGAGATGATATGTCTAACATTTAATGTGATTTTCGTAAATAGTGGGCTTTTATCTAGAGGAAGTATCATTATGGGATAGAGTGATATTAACTTTACCTTTCTATTTGGGGGAGGGGAAGGGGATGAAAGTGGAGAAAGAGAAGTATGCTTGATTTGCATATTTCTTCTACTTTTTATCCTTAAATAGTGTGGTCACGTATTCAACATTCTTTTGTGGTGGGGATCGGTTTTTTTATGCATAGTTGTGGCAGGAATATATTATTTTCACAATGGCCTTGCTGATGGTTAGTATGCCTGTAAGCAATATGACAGTTTTCAGAGGGATCAAGCAAATACTTGTACATTATGCAATCACTGTCTTTTGGTTATGGTCTACAAGAATTTAGCTAATTTCTGTCTCGTTCCAAGGGAAATTGTACTTTAACCATATAAACCATACATACTCGTTAGTGTTCCTCTGCAGATTCCTACCCTGTTGTTTTTTTCCATGTTTCGGTTTCCATTTCTGTTTTTGCTTGTTATGTGTTGATTGTTATTGCTGTTTTTTTTTTTTTTTATCTTTTGGTGTGTGAAGAAGATTGACCCTACCTCAGTCCCGTCATCCCATGACTGATCCAATGACTAAGGGGTCCCTATGACCCTACATTGGCCTCTGGACATTGTGATTGCTCTCATATTTTTGACTTGTAAGGAAAGGACAATTATTGCCTATGTTACATCAATTTGAACTCCTGCTTTGTCCCAAATCATTCCTTTTCTTTTATCAGTACCTTAATCCTTCTGTCCAAAAACTCTGATTATTCTTAAATTTTAGAGCTGAATTCTGCCTCCTTCGATTCTAACAACCAATTGCTCTTAAAAGTAGTCATATTTCTATCATGTACAATGCAGTTCCTTAGTCAGAATTGAGTCATTTCTTGTGAAGGTTTTTTTTTTTTTGATAAGATTGTGAAGTTGTTTTTTAAATAATTGACACGGTGTATGGAATTAGTGGTGGTGTATGGTTCAACAGTTGTGCTTAGAGATGGAACTTGGCACTTGGGATCTGTTTGGTGGAGAGGAAAATTGAGAAAAAGGATGGAGGGAAGAAAGGACATGAGCCTCAAGGAGGATTTTCCTTCCCAGCCAATATAATTTGATCATCTCAAATGGGGTGAGGCACAGGGGACGTAAAGTGGATGAGACCAATTTACCATTAATTGTATAATGGTATTTAATATCTGTTTTCTTATTCTTCTCTAATACCAAATAAAGGAGTGAGATATCTATTTCTCATCCTTCCAGTTTTCCATCCCTCTAATACGGACCTGGTGGATGTCCAAAAATTTTGAGCCTGGCAAAGGCTTAAAAGTACTATAGAAAGGCACATGAGCCTTTTTAAGGATAAGGAAGGAGGGCCAAGCCATGACGAGCCCGCAAGGCAAGGCCCCGCGCAAGGTTAGAAGTGGAATGTCAGGGCCTACAGAGCCCACATCATCCACACCATGGAGCTCCAAGCAGAAGCCTATTGCCAAGTGTGCGTGCAGACCGTTTGGGAGAGCAGCCCATTGCCTGTGCGTGAAGATAGCCCAACACTTGTAGTGGCGACATCAGGAGGTTATAGCATGCGCGGGGCTCCACAACTTGATTAGAGCCATGCGCGCACATCTCTAGCACTTGGCCAGAGACATGCCTACACTGCTCCAACATTTTGCTAGCACCATGCGCGCAAGGCTCTGGCTCGAGCCTAGTACCTAGTGCGCAAGGCACCAGCCACGCAAAGAGGCCTGGCGCATGCGGCACCAACGAGCAGCCAAGACTCTGTGCACGCGGCTACAACCTTGCAAGGTTGCCATGTGCACGCGGCACTACCATTCTGCTAGTGTTGTGCATGTATAGCTCCCACCTTGTGGGGGAACCTTGCGGGCTGCCAAGGCCTTGTGCATGCAGCCCTTACCTCGCAAGGGGGCGACGCGTGCACGACACCAGCTTACTATCAGTGCCTTGTGAGCACGTCAGCTGCCTTGCTAGGGAGCCGCTTGTGTGCAGCACCATTGACAGCTCATTGTCTTCCATGTGTTAAGGAAGGGCAATTTGGGCCAGAAGAGGGGAAAAGAGGCTAGAAGAGAGATCGCCAGTTGGGACATCGAGATGGAGGACCCAAATGCATTCAAGAGGAGATTCCCTTTGTTGAGTGGAGAGACACAAGGCGACTTGGGATTGACTAAGGACCAAGGTAGTGGGCGCATCTTATCCAAAGTTCTAGAAGATTCTGGAGCACGAGGTGACATCATAGGAGAGTGCCACATGTCCAACTACCATGAGAAGTGGATACGGGACGTGCCACCTAGTGGGGGACCATGTATTAATGTATTATATGTGCCACCTAGTAGGGTTGACAATGTACTTTGTATCCTTAAGCAAAAAGACAAGGACAAAAAATATTAGGTGGTTATGTCTTTTTGGCACCTAATGTCCTTGCTTTCAAGATTCAAGGAAGAGCCGCCACCCAGCCAAAGGACAAGGGAATATCTTTTTTTTTATAAGTAAGCCAATATTATAAAAGAGACGAAAAACAAAGAACACAAAACAACGGAATCAACAGTACAAGAGACTATACTGAAAACCCCTAACACATGCAAACTAGAAAAAGAAAAAACCAGAAAAGGGAACCAAACAACACATAGGCCCAAAGAAAAAGCGATTGCAAAACAAGACCCCCCCTCCTTTAAGTTGTCAAAAATCAAAATACTCCCATCCACCTTCACCCGACCGCTCGCAAGGAAACTATAGAAGAATGAAAACACCCCCAAAACACCACAGGAGATCCCACCAACCAAAAACTCCAGCCAACTCATCCCCCACATTCTTAAAACTCACCAAGACAAGGGAATATCTAGTAGCATATCTTGTAGGAATCACACATTGCCAAGTAAGATGATGACATGTGGTCGAATAGGCGTGTCCTAGTAGCTAGCCATAGTCTATAAATAGGAGTAGCCTTGTAACTTTCATTTTTTTTACTCGAATGAATAGAAAAGAGTCCTAGAGCATTTGCTCAAAACCCGTATGTTTTCTTGCTCCGTTCAAATCGAGGAAGCACAGTGATTGTCTAAAACATTGCGAGAAAGTTTGCATTCACAACCTGCGAGTTTAAGGCAATTGTGTGGTTGATTCTCAACTTGCTATTGTTCTCGAGCCTAGTAGACTGTAGCTAGTGTTCAAGCGCAAATATCCAACACTCAGAAAATACTAGGTGTTTATAGTGTTCTAACAACACTTGTTCTTATTCCATCAATCACGCATGCACTCATTTCCCAAATCCAAAACTTTAGGACATCCGTCAGGTCCGTATCATTCCTCCCTCTTTCACTTTGGACCTTGTCCTCAAGGTCCTCACTAAGGAGCCTTCCCTCTTTCGACAAGACCTCCCCACTTTGTGGTTCGTCTTATTCGAACTCTCACTCCGGGTGCCCCCACATGGGCTCTCCTATATTATCTTCCCTAGTCCCTTTGTTGGCACATACTCCAATCAACCTCTTCCTACATGGGCTCTTGTATGACCTCCTCTACTCTCCCATGAGGTTTATAGTATTCATTATCCCACATAGGCTCTTGCTTGATGGTTTTTAGTAGTCCTTCCCCTTGGGTGGTGGTTGGCTGGCTAGCTGGCTTTGTGGTCTGGTGGCTTCCTCACTTTCTCACTCACTTGAAAAGGCTCATGTGCCATTCCATGGTACTTTTGAGCCCTTGCCAGGCTCGAAATTTTAGGACATTCGCTAGGTTCATATCATTCCTCCCTCTTACACTTTAGACCTTGTCCTCGAAGTCCTCACTAGGAAGCCTTCCCTTTTTTGAATGAACTTCTCCACTCCGTGGTTCGTCTTGTTCGAACTCCCACTCTTGGTGGCCCCACATGGGCTCTCCCATATCATATTCCTTAGGCCTCCTTGTTGGCTCATACTCCCAATCAACCTCTTCCCACATGGCTCTTTTATGACCTCCTCTACTACCACATTAGGTGCATAGTCTCCACTATTCCACATAAGCTCTTGCTTGATAGTTTTTCGTAGTCCCTCCCTTTTGGTGGTGGTCGTCTTTGATATGGTGGCTTCCTCACTTTTCTACTCACATTGTAGCCTTCTTGCCTCAACCCCATAGGTCCTATTTTCCAACTTCAAGTATACCATCAAGCTATAGTGGTCACGAAGGCTTCTATCTTCTTCGCCCTTAATTTCATGACTAATGATGAGATTCATCATGAGTTGGGTTTGAGGGCGAGGAAGATAGAAGCCTTCGTGACCACTATAGCTTGATGGTATACTTGAAATTGGGAAATAGGAGGGCCTATGGGGTTGAGGCAATAAGGCTACCATGTGAGTGAGAAAGCCACCATATCAAAGCCAACCCTCACCCAAGGGGGGACTACTAAAAACAGAGCCTATAGGATAGTGAAGACTAAGCACCTCATGAGGAGGTCATGAAAAAAAATGTGGGAAGAGGTTGATTGGGAGTATGAGCCATCAAGGGGGACTAGGGAAGATGATATAGAAAGCCCATGTGGTGGCACCCGGAGTGGGAGTTCAAACAAGACAAACCAAAGAGTGGGGAGGTATTGTCAAAGGAGGGAAAAATCCCTAGTGAGGACAAGGTCCAAAGTGGAGGGAGGAATGATACGGACCTGGCGGATGTTCTAAAATTTCAAACCTTGCAAAGGCTTAAAGGTACCATAGAATGGCACATGTGCCTTTTCAAGGACAAGGAAGGAGGGCCAAGCCATGACGAGCCCACATGGCAAGGCCCCGCAGGAGTTTGGAAGTGGAATGTTAGGGCCTACAGAGCGCACATCATCTGCACCATATAGCTCCAAGCAAAAGCCTATAGCCAAGTGCACGTAGACCACATGGGAAAGCAGCCCATCACCCAGGCGTGGAGATAGCCCAACACTTGCAACGTCGACAGAAGGAGGTTATAACATGCGCTAGGCTCCACAGTATGATCAGTGCCATACGCGCACATCTCTAGCTCTTGGCCAGAGACATGCCTACACGACTCCAACATTTGACCAACACCATCCATGCAAGGTTTCAACTCTAGCCCTGTACCTAGCGCGCAAGGCACCAGCCACGCGAAGAGGCCCGACTCATGCAGCACCAACGAGCAGCCAAAACTTTGTGCCTGTGGTTGCAACCTTGCAAGGTTGCCACGCGCGCACGGCACTACCATTCTACTAGTGTTTCGCACGCACTATTACTACCTTCTAAGGGAACTGAGCACGTTGCCAAGGCCTTATTCGCATAGCTGTTACCTCGCAAGGAGGCCACGTGCGCAAGGCCTCAGCTTACTGCCATTGCCTTGCGCATGCAGCTACTGCCTTTAGAGGGAGCTGCGTGCGCGTCGCCATTTACAGCCCATTGTCTTCCATGTGCCTAGGAAGGGGTCAGAAGTGGGGGAAAAAGGCTACAAGAGAGATCGCCAGTTGGACATTGAGATGGAGGGCCCATATGCAATGAAGAGGGGATTCCCTTTGCTGAGAGGAGAGACACATGGCGGCTTGGGATTGACTAAGGACCAAGGTAGTGGGAGCATCTTCACCATAGTTCTATATGATTCTAGAGCATGAGGTGGCATCGTAGAAGAGTGCCGCATGTCCCATTACCATGAGTAGTGGATAAAGGACGTGAGCCACCTAGTGGGGGGACCATGTACTACATGTGCCACCTAGTGGGGGGGCTATGTACTTTTTATCCTTTAGCAAAAAGGCAAGGACAAGGAATATTAGATGGTTATGTCCTTTTGCCACTAATATCCTTGATTCCTAGATTCATGTTGAAGCCGCCATCTAGTCAAAGGACAAGGGAATATCCAGTAGCATATCTTGTAGGAATCACACATGGCTAAGTAAGATGATGACATGTGGCCGAATAGGATTGTCCTAGTAACTAGCTGGAGTATAAATAGGAGTAACCTTGTAACTTTTATTTTTCATGCTTGAATGAATAGAAAAGATTCTTATAGCGTTTGCTCAAAACCTGTGTATTTTCTTGCTCCGTTTGGAGTCGAGGAAGCACAGTGATTGTCTAAACCATCGCGAGATAGTTTGCATTCACACCCCGCGAGTTTGAGGCAACTATGTGGTTGATACTCAACTTACTATTGTTCTCGAGCCTAACCGACCGTAACTAGTGTTCAAGCGCAAATATCCATCACTCAAAATCCCCCAAGTGTTTGTAGCATTCTAACAACAATTGTTTCTATTCCATCATCCGCCCATACACTCATTCCCTAAATCCAAACATCACCACCCGAATATACATTTGCCCCCAAGTGTTCTTAGCATTCTAACAACACTTGTTCCTATTTCATTCCCATCTATACATACATTCTACATCCCGAAACACCACCACCCATATACATATCTATCCATACACATGGCTATCCATTTACCCAAACACTTAACCATATCCACCAAATTCTACTTAGCTTATCAAAGTCCATATAAGGCGACCATCCAAGTGCCAATCGTGCAAGCCAAGTATCAAGATGGCAGCAACCTTAGGCCATTTGGCCATTCAACCCCCTCTAATACTCAGAGACGCCAAGTTAGCTCTTTTGTAGAGCTTCCTTCATTCCAAAGCTATCAAGTGGCCATGCCTCTTATCCACAAGACACTGTAAGCCAGCCACCTTATCTCAACCATATGATTACCCATACACCATTTCTTTTTCATATGACACCTTGTGCCTTGTAGATTCCATGACCAAGCCGTGGGTGTGCCCATTCTGTATACGGACGGAAACGGGACCCCCATTCTGTACATGGTCGGAAACAAGACTCTAGCACCCTCCTAATGAACTCTTAGTTTGGAAAATGTTTATATTTCCCCACCCTCCTAACGAACTCTTAGTTTGGAAAATGTTAATATATATATATATATATTTTTCCATCCTTAACCTTGTCCTCCTCACAATGACATCCTACCAACCAACTACACCCTAAAATGGTGGCAGTTGGATTTTCCCTTGATTTTGTACAAATGGTTTATACTTCATAATTCTCCGGCTCTTTCGAATACTCTATAAAATTCGGTTACACCAATGTTAGAGTTGCTATATGCGAATTCGAAGCTAAACCGAGTAACACTCTTGAAGGAGAACCGGTGTAGTTTTTTTTTTTGGGGGGGGAGGGGAGTGGGAAGGGGTTTGTCTCTCTTATAACATTGGAAATAAATTCAACTTTTCTGCCCTTACGTGAGCTAGAGAATGGTTGCAATCATTAAAGGCTGCATCTGTTGAACTTTCTGTTTATGCAATTAAGTTTCTGCCAGAACGGTGATGATTTCTATTTTTGTTAATTCCTAGATGAGGATATGTTTCAACAAGTATGATACGATTCATTTATGTTTTGAAATTAATTTGGTTCTGAGAGGATCACTGTGGATCATTCTGCTTGCTTATGTATCCTGCAAGACGTAATCTGTTCATACGAAGTGGGTGCTGTTATGGCCTTTTTTCTGCGTACTTTTTTATTTTGTTGGTTGATAATACATGCCGTACTACCAATTGACTTGCACTTCTATTTGTCTTTTGGCTTTACAGTCCTTCCTCGGGGCAAAAGTTTGAGTTTGAGTTGGTGGATAGAGGTTTGACAGCAGCCCAATTGGTCATGAGCACGCTGGGGTCGACATTAAAGGAAGTTTGACGTCCATTCAATTTTATTACGAAACACGAAGTGTAAAAATTTGGAAGGGAAAAACCATTAGAAACTAATACAAAAGATTGTTTTCCGTGATATAGAGTTGTGTTTGAAGATGGAAGGTCATAGTGCCTTCTTTTACCCCTTGTACCCCAGTAGCGGCAACACATGCTGCTATGAATTGTTAGCTGAAAATGTCCCATCCTTGTTTGTTCAGAAACAGTGAAAAACTGCCTAAACAGTGTCACCATTACTGGTGTCTCAGGGACAAAAGCTTCGTGCTGAAAAATTTCTACACACCTCCTTGTTGTATTAATATCTTATTTCTGTGGGCATCCTCAGATGAATACTGGTCATGGTCAGTTTCCTTCCATTGTATTCCGTTTTTTTGTTTTGCTTTCTTTCTTCTTTTTGCTGGTTTCACCTGCGTGTGATAAAAGGGCCTAGTAGGGGTCTGAGGGATCACTATGTGATACCCTTAGGATCTAATTTTGAGACGTGCATTGGTGGTAAGGAAACATGCACTTCTGACCTGGGTGCTCATTGTCCATTCAGTACCATATTTTCTGACTTCAAAGTGCATTTTTTCTTCAGCAAGATGAATTCATTTATTGGTAATAGATGAAGTACAAGCATAGATAGGGCTTAATAAACACAGGTTAGGTGGGACATAGGAGGATCTTTGCCACTATGAAAATGGACAAGAAAATGTAGGATGGCTCGGTGGGAGATTGACCTTGTTTGGAGTGATGATGCAGCTCATGTTGCCAAGTCTGTCAAGTCGTGAGCTTACAAGGAATCCATTTGATTTTTCTGGATGGATTAGCATGGAGGATTTTCTAGGCATCGTTTAGAGTTTCAGAAAATAGCCAAGAGTCAAGATTTGTATCTGTCTGTACATAAAGCGGCACAAATAGTTTGTGAGTCTTCTTGATCTGAACATTTTTAAGTCCAAGTGAGGCCACTTCAGTGCAGTGGCTGCAAGGCTCTTGGGATGTCCACCATGTATTTGTCCCTGTGCACTGGTACATGGAGAAGTTCTGGCAAGTTGTTGTATCAAAATTGACTTTAAGAAATTCAGGGGTCTAATCATTTATCACTGCTACAGGGAGATCAAATCATGATGCCAGGCATGGTAATTTTCTCTGCTAAAGCTTGATGTTTTGTCTGCGAGATCTAGGGGGACGAGATGCTTTTGTCGATGAAGTGCTTGGATACGGGCCATCCAGATGTCCAAGTACAGATGCACGTTGGTCGGAGCTGCCAATGCTGAGGGATGCGCCTGGTTTAAAAATTTGTCCTAGCCAATTATGCATTCCATAAGGTGAGATCTCACGGGCAGAGACTTTCTCTTGCCAAAAGACTTGGGAGAAAATGCATTGAAAGAGGAAGTGGTCTAGCTTTTCAGGTGCTGGTAGGCATAGACAACAATGGTGCATTTCTTTGCCTTCGAAATGGAGGATATATAGATACTAGCCGACTGCGGGTAGGGAGTGCATTTCATGCAAATTTTCAGGTTCCAAATTTTCTTCCGTTCCGATAGGGAAAGAGGTCTGATGCATTGGGTGCTAGCGGGTTTTACAGCTTACATGCAGATTTGCCATAAATTTCCCTGAGGAGTTTGGTGTCTAAGCAATCAGATCCTGACGAGGTATAAAAGAGGGGTAATTTGTTGTATATGGTGAATGGTGTAGGAATCGAAAGTTTGCTGGAGAAGACAGTGAGTGTTCCGGTGCTCTAGAGTGTCGAGGATGAAATCTTTCACCGTGAAGGATGGGTTAGGGTTCGTGTTAGATCAATTGTTTAAAATAATAATGAGAAAATTATTGAGTTCTTATTTAGGAATTTATCACGTGCTTATTGTTTTATTTATTGTTGGGGTATTTTATTGTGATATGAGATGTCACAGGGATGTATTGTTGAGTAACACTGTAGAAAGTTATGTCAATGAATAAGGAATTAAAGGCAGGGAGTACGATTTTTTGGATTCTTATTAACTCGATATGTTATAAACTGAGATACATGTTTATATATAAATAGGTCTATACTCATTATGTCTCTATTAAATAGGATGATGGATTTTATTCATTAAAATGGTGGCTTTAAGCAGACGAGTGGATGGATTGTAAGAATACATTGGTGCATTGTAAAAGTACATGCATTAAACGAGATCATATATGAATACTTTTTAAAAGTAATCACTGATGTAGAGAATGATATTCAACAAAATTAACTTAATAATATTCTTATACACTTAAGAGATTTGTGTAGGTTTGTTGTGTACTTGTACAAGTCATTCGGTGAAGATCTTTCTAGGTCAAATATTTAAACAATATTATCTTTTCTATAATAAATGTGTTTATATAAATGCTCATAAGGAATCTACCATACCCTTATTAAAATAGTATATCTATTATATTTGTATAGTATTGGACTTAAAAAAAGAAATCACTAGCTAGTGTTTGAAACAATTTGAAAGTCCAATGGGTTATAGATTGAGAATTGAGAATAAATGAGTTAAAGATTTATTCTGTGAGAGGTAGATTGAAAGGAGACAGGACATTTAGGTTGTTTAAATAGTGAGATCCACAAGTTTCTAAAGATTCGCAAAGATTGTTTGGTGAAAATTTTAATTCTCCACTGAGCTTCACTTGGTTGATAAAAGAGGAATAAGATTGTTTGGGATAGCAAGTCTTGCCATGATTTTGATGTACATATTGTTGTTATAACCCTCCCTCTTTTATATTAAGGATCAATTAGAAAATGGGTTATTTTGAATGCATTCAACTAGAAAAGCTGACACAAATGTTATAGGCCGAAATTTCATTTCATTTCACTTACATCTGGCGTCCATGGAATGTATCTGTTTTTCATAAAAGGAGCCGAATGAAACCAACCAAAGTTTCCCGTTCCAGATGTTAAAAATGATGAATCAACCTCTGACTATAACCCAAACGTTCCAAATTAATG